>CM033446.1:13798106-14064443 GCA_019425775.1 Rafetus swinhoei | reverse complement strand
GGGAAAGAGATCAGGAATAGTCAACATGGATTCACCAAAGGCAAGTTGTGCCTGACCAATCTGATCAGCTTCCATGATGAGGTAACTGGCTCTGTGGATATGGGGAAGTCAGTGGATGTGATATATCTTGACTTTAGCAAAGCTTTTCTTATGGTCTCCCACAATATTCTTGCCAGCAAATTAAGGGAATATGGATTGAATAAATGGACTAAGATGGATAAAATGGACTAAATAAGATGGATAGAAAGCTGGCTAGAATGTCGAGCCCAACGGGTTGTGATCAACGGCTTGATATCAGATTGGTGGTCAGTTTCTAGCGGAGTGCCCCACGGATCAGTTCTAGGACAGTGTAAAGGACTCGTCCAATCCGGTAGTCACTGCATACCGTTTATTTATATCTCGGCCCGCCCATCCTTGGGGGGTACCCCAGTCTGTCCCAGGATACTGCCCCGATGGGGTGTAGCGGCCGCCTTTCTCTCACTCTCTCTTGGCAAGTCGTCCCAGGTTGCCCTTGGCGTAGGGGAGAGGGGGGTCCGGGCCCGCCCTCTCTCACGGACCCCAGCCCAGGGCCCTAAAGACCCAGATCAGCAACGATCCGGTCCGGCTGGCGGGGCTTCCCACCGTAACGCGCCAGCCCGCAGGCCTAAGAGCCCTGCCCTGGGCTGCTTCCTCTCCCCTTACCTCGCGGTCTTTCCCGGCATCCCGACCTTCGCCTCGCCCCGTCTCGCTAGCCCCAGAAGCGCTGATCTCTCGACCGGGAGGTGTGATCCACCGACCGCGCTCCTCTCCCCTGCCCTGTCGTCCCCGGCCATTTTACCCCTGGTGGCGGCGTGACGTCACTCCCCCCGGCGTCTGGCGTGCGGCGATGGGGTGTTACATCACACCCCGTTGCCCCTGAGCACGCCGGGCAGCGCGCCCAGCGGCTGCTCAAACTCCCGCCTCCGGCTGCCGCGGGGCTGGGGGAGTCGCGCGCCCGCCGCGTTTCGGTTCCCGCGATTGGGTCGGGCACTGCACTCCCCGATCTCCCAACCGCCCCGCGCCCCTCACAAGCCCTCGGCGGGTGGCGGCTCTGTGCGGGGCAGCCGTGCCCCGTCACACTCCTCCCCCTTTCGGTTTCCCCCATCATCTAAACCTCCTAACCCTGACGAGTACTCCAGTCTCGAAAGGAAGTCTGCTTTGCTATGGTCCCTGCCGGCCCGATGTGCCACCTCGAACGAGTAGGGCTGGAGGGCCAAGTACCATCTCATGATCCGCCCGTTCGTTTCCTTCATGGACTGCATCCACCTTAGGGGCGCGTGGTCAGTTACCACCTGGAACTGGTTCCCTAGGAGGTAATAGCGTAGAGAGTCAATGGCCCATTTTACCGCCAGGGCTTCCTTTTCGATAGTGGAGTATCTCATTTCCCTAGGGAATAGCTTCCTACTAATGTACACGACTGGGTGCCCCTCCCCACCCTGAACTTGCGACAACACCGCCCCAAGCCCTACGTCAGAGGTGTCCGTTTGTACCACGAAGGGTTTCGCAAAGTCCGGCTGGGCCAAGACCAGGGCCTGCGTCAGGCACTCCTTTAGCTTCTTGAGCGCCTGATCGCAGTGTGAGGTCCAGGTTACTCTCTTGGGCAGCGCGCTCTGGGTCAGGCCTGTTAGGGGCCGCCAACGTCGCGAAGTGGGGCACAAAGCGTCTATAATACCCGCGAGGCCCAAAATTGCCGTGCTTGCTTTTCGTTGTGGGCGGAGGGAAGTTCTTCAGGGCCCCACTTTATCTACCAGGGGCCTCAACTGTCCTCTCCCCACCGTGTACCCCAAATATGTGACCTCATGTTCCCGAACCGGCACTTGCCTGGGTTGGCCGTGAGGCCGGCCTCCTGTAGGGATCGGAGGACAGCCCTCACCCTCCGCAGGTGTTCCAGCCAGGAGAGGCTATAGATCACAATATCGTCTATATAAGCAGCAGCATACTGTTCGTGTTCTCGGAGAACTTTGTCCATCAGGCGTTGGAAGGTGGCGGCCGCGCCGTGGAGTCCGAAAGGCATTTTCGTGAACTGGTACAGGCCGAATGGTGTCGAGAACGCTGTTTTCTCTCTAGACTTGGGAGTCAGTGGGATCTGCCAATAACCTTTGGTCAGATCAAGCGTCGATATGTACTACGCCTTCCCTAGCCGGTCCAATAACTCGTCTACTCGGGGCATCGGGTATGCGTCGAATCGCGACACAGCGTTGACTTTGCGGAAATCGATACAAAACCTCGTTGTTCTGTCCGTCTTTGGGACTAATACTATCGGGCTCCTCCAGTCGCTGAACGACTCCTCTGCTACTCCCCACTGCAGCATTTGTTGCAGCTCATCCCGAACGACGTCCCACATCCAGGGTAGGGGCCGGCGTGGCGCTCGTATGACCTTCCCCGGTTCCTTTGCAATGTGGTGATGGGCCAGGGTGGTACTACCTGGGCAGACGTTCAGGACTTGTGGGAATTCCTCCAGCAGTGCGTATAATTCGGCACGTTGGTCCAGCTGTAGTCCTGCCTCTACGTGTAAGTCGGGGGGCCTGGCTGGGGGTTTTCCCTCGGGACCCAAGTCCGCTCCACAGCTTACGGGGTCTACCAGCAGTCCTTCCCTCTCTTTCCATGCTTTCAGGAGATTAACGTGATAAACCTTTGTCTCCCGCCGGCCTTCCTGTACCTGTACCTCATAGTCTAAGTCCCCCACTCTCCTTATTATCTTGAAGGGACCCTGCCATTTGGCTAGCAACTTCAACTCCTGCGTAGGTAAAAGTAATAGTACTCTATCCCCGGGTTGGAAGGTCCGGAGCCTAGCTTGCCTGTTATAATATTCTGCCTGTTTTTCCTGGGCTAGCAGCAGATTGGCCCTCGCGAACTCCCGCAGGGCTTTTAACCTTTCCGCAGGTCAATATATACTGTACGGTGCCCTGGATCCTTGTGCCTTGTTCCTCCCAGTCTTCCTTGATGATATCTAGTATCCCCGAGGCTGGCGCCCGTATAATAACTCAAAGGCGAGAACCCTGTAGGCGGCAGGGTACCTCCTGCACTGCAAATAACAGGGCGGGCAGTAATTTGTCCCACCCCCCGGGGTCGCCTTCCACAAACTTTCTCAACATGCTTTTCAGCGTGCGGTTAAAGCGCTCCACTAATCCGTCCGTCTGGGGATGGTAGACCGAGGTTCGCAGGGCCGTCACCCCCAGTAGCTTACACAACTCCTTCTTTAGGCGGGACGTAACGTTCGTGCCCTGGTCAGTCAATATCTCCTTGGGTAGGCCTACTCGGGAGAATATCTCCACCAGCTCCGCGGCCAACATCGGGGTGGTAGTATTCCTCAAGGGCACCGCCTCGGGATACCGGGTGGCGTAATCTACCAGCACCATGATATACTGGCAGCCGGTTCTTGATTTCTCGACAGGTCCTACCAAGTCTAGGGCCACCCTTTCGAATGGAACCCCAATGACCGGGAGGGGTACCAAGGGTGCCCGAGGGACGCCCTTGGGATTGGTTTTCTGGCACTCCGGGCAGGACTCACAATAGTCTTTTGTCTCCCGGTAGACCCCCAGCCAGTAGAACCGCTGTAATATCCTCTTCGCCGTTTTCATACCCCAGGTGGCCCGCCCAAAGGGTTGGCGTCGCCAGGTCTAGCACCTGGCGATGATACCTCCGGGGTACTAACAACTGCTGCACCGTGCCCTGGTTTGCCATCCCTTCTATGACCCGGTATAACCGGTTGCGACGTACCTCGGAGTAGGGCCCTGTCCTGTGATCCGTTACCCCGTCTGGTCGTCCGGCCGCTTGTGCCGCTTCCTCCCAGGCTCGCTGTAGCACGGGGTCTTCCCTTTGCTCCTGCATGAAGTCCCCGTCAGTTGCCTCCCAAGGCGGTTCTCCGGCACGCTCTCTGTTCTCCTTGCCCCGGGGACGCACGGTGGGGGACGCCGCCTCCTCGCGGTGGCCCTCCTCTTGCCCTAGCATCCCTTCACTAGTCCCTCGGTGGATCTGGGTCCGCCACTCATCGATTACCTGCTGAAATCCCTCCCAATCGCGTCCTAGTAGGACGGGGTAGGGTAGTCTGGGGGTGACTATACTATAGGACCGACTTGTATAGGGCCCATCCTCAATCTGGACCCAGGCCGTGGGATAGGGGTGCGTGTCCCCATGGACACATTGGATGTGTACTGGGGGTCCTCGGGCTTCGTTCCCCTCCATCAATTCTGCCCGCACCATAGTTTGGCCGCACCCAGAGTCTACCAGGGCTATCACCGGCCGCGCTCCTACCTTCACGGCCTTCAGGATCCGCCCGGTTCCTTGCTCGTCACTGGCCCCCTCGCTGGTAAGGCCCTGGGCATAGGTGCAGTCCACGTATGGGCAGTCCTTCACGAAGTGTCCTTCTTGTCCGCACCAAAAACATGCTCCCTTTGCCGGGGTCTCCCGTTCCCGGCTCCGGCCCCCTTCCGTGGGCGGGGCGCCCCTTTCTCCTCCCGTCTCGCAGAGGGGTAGAGACCAGGCTGGGGCGAGTCTTCGTTCCCCCCCGGCCCCCATACCGCCCCCAGGCATTCTCGGGGTGTTCCCTTGGTCGTCCGGGTCGGGGTGCCGCCCCCCGGCGTATGGGGCTCATCTCGGTCAGCTGTACGGGCAAACGGGAGATTCTTCCCTCCTCCTCCTCATTGTTCCCTGTCGCCCCGGTACCTTCCCGGCGTGGCGTCCCATAGTGCTGGAACCACCTTTCCTGCTGTGCCTGGTGTTGCTCGGCTAGCTCCCTTATTAGTTGTCGCTGTTGTTCCTGGTGTTGAGATGTCAGCCATTGTATCAGCAAGGTTTGTTGCTGGTGGTGTTGTCGTTGGTTCTCCACCATCCACTCCATCATCTTGGCCGGCTCCATCCTGGCTACGCCCATGAACAAGGAAGACTCGGGAACAGTAGGTAATGTCCCTCTTCCTGTGGGGGCCACCGACCCAGCCCCTTTTCTTCTTTCTCCTTTTTTTTGGGGGGGGGGATCCCTTCCCCCCCAACCCCTGCCCCTACAGGGGTTGGGCCCCTGCCCACATTCTCCACCACGTGTAAAGGACTCGTCCAATCTGGTAGTCACTGCATACCGTTTATTTATATCTCGGCCCGCCCCTCCCTGGGGGGTACCCCAGTCTGTCCCAGGATACTGCCCCCGATGAGGCGTAGCGGCCGCCTTTCTCTCACTCTCTCTTGGCAAGTCGTCCCAGGTTGCCCTTAGCATAGGGGAGAGGGGGGTCCGGGCCCGCCCTCTCTCACGGACCCCAGCCCAGGGCCCTAAGGACCCAGATTGGCAACGATCCGGTCCGGCTGGCGGGGCTTCCTGCCGTAACGCGCCAGCCCGTGGGCCTAAGAGCCCTGCCCTGGGCTGCTTCCTCTCCCCTTACCTATGCCGGTCTTTCCCCGGCGTCCCGACCGTTCGCCTCGCCCCCGCATGGGGCTCGCTGGCCCCAGCTACTTGCGGCTCCCTTTCTAGCCCCAGGGAGGCGCCCCAGTCTCTCGATCGCCGCGGCGGTCGGCTGTGCATCCACCGACCCCGCGCTCCTCTCGTCCTGCCCTGTCGTCCCCGGCCATTTTACCCCCGGTGGCGGCATGACGTCACTCCCCCTGGCGTCTGGCGTGTGGCGACGGGGTGTTACGTCACACCCCGTTGCCCCCAAGCATACCGGGCAGCGCGCCCGGCGGCTGCTCAAACTCCCGCCTCCGGCTGCTGCGGGGCCGGGGGAGTCACGCGCCCGCTGCGTTTCGGCTCCCGCGATTGGGTCGGGCACTGCACTCCCCATCTCCCAACCGCCCCGCGCCCCGCACAAGCCCTCGGCAGGTGGCGGCTCCGTGCGGGGCAGCCGTGCCCTGTCACAGACAGGTTTTGTTCAACATCTTTATTAATGACCTGGATGATGGGATGGATTGCATCCTCAGCAAGTTTGCAGAAAATACTAAACTAGAGGAAGAGGTAGATATGCTGGAGGGCATGGATAGGTTCCAGAATGACCTAGACAGATTAGAGGATTGGGCCAAAAGAAATCTGATGAGGTTCAACAAGGACAAGTGCAGGGTCCTGCACTTGGGGCAGAAGAATCCCAAGCATTGTTATAGGCTGGGGATCAACTGGCTGAATCACAATTCTGCAGAGAAGAACCTGGGGATTACAGTGGGTGAGAAATGGAATATGAGTCAACAGTGTGCCCTTGTAGTCAAGAAGGCTAATGGCATATTAGGTTGCATTAGGAGGAGCATTGCCAGCAGATCTAGAGATGTGATTATTCCCCTTTATTCAGCTCAGGTGAGGCCACATCTGGAGTATTGTGTCCAGTTCTGGGCCCCCCATTATTGAAAGGATGTGGATGCATTGGAGAGGGTCCAGCAGAGGGCGACCAAAATGATTAGGGGGCTGGAGAACATGACCTATGAGGCGAGACTGAGGGATTTGGATTTGTCTAGTCTGCAGAAGAGAAGAGTGAGGGGGGATTTGATAGCAGCTTTCAACTTTCTGAAGGGAGGTCCCAAAGAGGATGGAGAAAGGCTGTTCACAGTAGTGATGGATGACAGAACAAGGAGCAATGGTCTCAAATTACAGTGGGGAAGGTCTATGTTGGATATTAGAAAAAAACTATTTCACTAGGAGGGTGGAGGGTGAAGTACTGGAATGGGTTACCTAGAGAGGGGGCGAGGTGGGGCACAACGCTCGCGCTGCATCACGACACGCACTCAGTGCTCTGGTGGGGGATTTAAACCCGCTGGACATCTAGAAGCAGAGAGGGAGAAGAGGCTCCAGCATCCCAGCTGAGAGGTGTGGGAGCCTCGGTGGCCCAGGCAGAGCCAGGAAGAGATCGGACGACTCAGGCAGGAGTCGGGAGCGCTGCGGTGGCTCAGAGGGGAATAGGACGACTCCTGAGTACGGCCGAGGCACACCTCACCAGAGAGGAGCAACCCAACAGGCTTCCTATCATGCTGCACCCTTTTCCAGACTCGGCAGGACGGAGCTCGAGCAGCCTAGGCACCTGGGACGTGCTCACGGTAGGGGAGAACTTCAAATAGCAACTTTGATGATCTATTGAGGGGGGGATAGGAAGTGGCTCGGGCCGGGGCCGAGAGCAGGGAGTCCCCATCAACTAGGCAAGGGAGTGATTTACCCTGCCTTAAGGCCCTGGGCCGGGACCCAGTAGACAGGGAGGATCCGTGTCCCCCTACCCATCCTTCGGCTGGAGGCCAGTCACCATAGACTGATTCAAATCTCAACAAATAGTGACACTAAATAAGTCCCATTCTCAGAGAGAGAAGGACATTGTAGACCTGGGAGTACCCACCAGGGCAGGATGGCCAAGCCCCAAACGCGTGGGGTTGGACCGCAAGGGGGTCGGGGACAAGCTGTAACCCACTGGGGGAGAGGGAGTGGGATGGAAAGAAGGGGAGCTACATTGGTGGAACCCCTCTTCTGTAAGAGTGAATAAAAGCACGGTGGATACCCGTATGAGGGGCATGGCATGATAGGCTCCTTTAAAAAATCCAATGACTCAGGATCCTGTGCCTCCATTTTAAACTCCCTTCCCCCTGGCCTCCCCAGAGCATAGGGAAAGAAGGGTAATCAAGAAAGCGTGCGCGCTATTGTGGGCAGGGGTGCACTTTCTCGTCTTCCCTTCCTTCTCCGTGCTGCCTTCCTTCCTTCCTGCAGAATGGGGCACAAGTCCAGAGCTAGCTTTATTTTTGTAGGAGGCAGAAAGCTGAAGCGCCACTGCAGGCTCCTCATTAGGAATGAGGCAGAGCAAGGGGGGCTGGGAACACCTTGCAAATGACTGGCAGTGCCCCCATGATCGACCAGTTGATCGTGATCTACTGGTTGGTGACCATGGCCCTACATCATGTTTCTACAAAGCCATGAACAACACTCAGAGAAAGTAAACAAGGCCCCTTTTAATTGCCCAATGGCCATTTTTTCCTACACAAGCTTTTTGACCATAATGGATGAGAAACTGGAACCCACAAAAAGGGGTCTGAGACTCATCCCTGACAACAATCCTAGCCTAGGCAAATGGGAGAATCCTTGTGCACAAAATCAGCACAAACTATGGCAAGACTCTCAAATTCTGAAGTGCAGCATTAGTTCTTGATTCATGATCTTTATTGACAGGAGGGATATAAGTAACTAGTTGACTATCTGATAAACAAATGCTTATCGGATAGTTGACTAGTGAGTCGACTAGTTGCTCCTTCCCCTCCTCCCCCGCTGCCTCTATCAGAGAAGGGAAGCTAGTGGTGGGGGGAGCCAGCTTAAAAGCCAATTCCCCCAAGTACCGTCTCTGTGGGGAGGCTGCAGGGGTGCTGCAGGGAACTGGCAGAGCTTCCATGCTACATTTCACAGGTGGAGGTGCCGTTGTCGACTAATTGAATAGTTGATGAAAGTTCCATTGACTATTCGATTAGTTCATTAATCTAAATTTAACAGCCTTAATTGACAGAGGTGAGAGCAAGGGGTGGCAAAAGCGGGCTGCACTCTGACAAAAGCCAGCAGGGGGATGCCTTTCAAAGCCTGCCAGGACACCGCTTATGATGTGCTCTCCCAGCCAGACTCCTGCTGCCACAGGATAGTGCTAGTGACCAGGCAAACACAGCCAGGTGAGTTAGCAGGCAGGTTAAAGGGGCCTGCTGGGGGTGTGCTGTAGGGGAACTGGTGCGAGGCAGTGCATGTGCCATCCCTGGCATGCCCTGTTGGCAGTGGACTCTGGAAAAAAGCCGGGGGAGTGTCTCACACTTCTGCCCATTTCTCTGCACAGTGCCCCCACACAGATGGCCCACAGCTCCCTTATAGCAGTGGGAAGTATGGTAACTTGGCTGCATGCTCCCCTCTGACACTGTCCCCCTGCCCCCAGACTCCTGCCCTGGCTCCTGCACCCTGAGATGATTTTAAGAATATCTTGTTTCTCGGGGAAAAGGCAACATTCCGCATGTATTGCAAATATAGTACAGAAATCCACCCCATGCTCCATTCCTTGTTGTGGTGAGGTGACTTGTGTGTCTCAATGACCTGTAGAGCTATGCCAGCAGGAGCTCATTCCACAAGAAGTAACAGTTAATTCGAACTAGGGGGTTTATCTCGGAATCCCGCTTCTCTGCCGCGTGTAGATGCGGGCAGTTACTTCGGGCTAGTCAGTTTCCAAAATGGCGACCGGCTGGGAATATGCTAATCAAGTGCGGGATATTTAAATCCCATGCTTCATTAGCAATTTCGGTCGCCCTCATTAGCCTCCCTAGTTCGAACTAGGGGGCTAGTGTAGACGAACCCCCTGAAATAAAAGGGGCCGGCTTAGAGTTAACAACTCTATCCACAAAAAAAGCAAAAGTTACAGAAACATCTACAAAGAAACCTAGAACTACACAAATCTTGGGAGGAGTTGGCAATCCGTACGGATTGAGTATGAAGCATGGTAGGGAAAGCCGAAAGGAAGCTGCCCCGCAGATGACTCTTCTCTCATCCAGGACAACCACCCAGTTTGGTACATGGAACATTCGGATCATGTATCAGGCAGGGGAGACAGCACAGATCGCAGCAGAGATGAAACAGTACAAGCTTGCAGTTTGGGGCTTGTGTAAGACAAGATGGACACATTCTGGGCAGCTACACCTGGCAACAGGTGAAATCCTCATCTACTCAGGCGATGAAGAAGAGGGTGCACCACACACAGAAGGCGTGGGCTTGATGTTATCAAGAAGGCATCTGGTGCTTTAGTGGAATGGACAGCAGTATCATCACGCAGAATCACAGCCAGATTCTACACCAAAGTGCGGAAGGTACGGATTGTGCAATGCTATGAAACAACCAATGAAGGAGCTGAGGAATGTAAAACTGACTTCTATGAGAAATTACAAGGTGTTGTGAATCAGAAAGCAAAGAAGGATATCTTGATTTTGATGGGCAACTTCAGTGCAAAAATTGGAAGCATAAATACAGGCAGAGAAGAGACCATGGGAAAAGAAGGTCTATGTAACATGAATGAAAATGGCTGTATGACATCACATGGAAGCTAGCTGGGTCATGGTGTATAGTGGATCAGCCAATACATGATAAGAAGAAGCATGTACCAATGAACCCAAGTGAGCAGCTTAGTAGATGGAAGGAACACTTTGAAGAGCTACTGGGTGGCTCTGCCCACATGGAACCTCCGGAGATACCACCAGCAAATATACCTCTGCAAATTAACAGCGGCAGATCTATGAAAGTAGAAATTAGAAAAGCCATTGCCCATCTGAAAAGCAGAAAAGCACCTGGTCCAGACAACATCCCCACTGAAGCAATCAAGGGAGGTAGCGACACATCAGTCAACATGTTGTATGATTTATTTAGGAAAATTTGGGACACTGAAGAGATCCCACAAGACTGGAAACATGGCAACATTATCAAGCTTCCAAAGAAAGGCAACCTGAAGGAATGCAAGAACTGAAGGATCATTACGTTTCTGTCTATTCCAGGAAAAGTGTTCACTAGGATTCTCCTGGAGAGAATGAAGACAGAAATTGACAGACAGATCAGGGAAGAACAGGCCAGCTTCCAAAGCAAGAGATTTTGCAACTCTCAGAGTGATCGTAGAACAGTTACGTTAGTGGAACTCCCCCCCGTACATAACCTTCATAGACTTCGAAAAAGCCTTTGATAGCGTTGATAGAGACACCTTGCGGAAACTGCTGCAACACCGTGGCAACCCATGCAAAATTATTAATCTGATCTGTACAACGTACTAACCCTTGACATGCCAAGTTGCCACAATGGTGTCTTGACAGAATCGTTCAGTATTGTGACGGACCTTCTCCCCCATGCTTTATGAAATGGACTTATGGACATTAATATACATTACACAAAGGTGCTTTCAGCAAATTATTTCTGCTGGTTCTGTTTATCTTATTTCGCTGTGTGCATCATTTGTGTGTGTAACATTAGACATATGGAGTGGGGAATATTTTGTGGGTTTCAGTGTGTGAATGGGAGACATGGAGGGTGTTACCTTCAAAGTCTTGGTGAGCAACTGTTAAACAATCTCTTTTGCCCTTAAGTCCTAGCAGTGGTTGGTAGGGAGAGGCCTCAATTTCTTAACAAAAAGAATAGGAAAGCAAAGGCCTGGGTCTTTTGGCTGCACCTGAAGGACGGAGCTGGAGACCCCAGGGTGGGGAGACAGCCCTGGTTTGGAGGGGCAGCTGGAAAAGAGATTTTTAGGGTGAGTTTAAGAAAGTTTGTACTGAGGGTTTAGTGTAGAATTAGCCAAGCATTTTTGTTTCATTGTAACCTACTTTGCTTATTACCACTTAAATCCTACTGTTTCTATTTAATAAAATCATCTTTATTTCCCATCAAACCTGGTGTAAATAATTGTTACCTAGGGGGCAACCAGTGTGCACATCCCCCCTTTCATTGTTACAGGGGGCTTACTTAATTCTTTGGGATTTGATCCCATTTGGGGAGCGGTATCTCAGGAAACTGGGCCCTAAACTGCACTCTCCTTGGATCTGTAGAGGTTCATTGTCTGTCCTGCTTCTTGGTAGGGGTACGGATCTCAGCTCGGGGCCTTGGTTGGGAGAGACCAGCTGTACTAGTCCAGCAGGACCAGGCGGTGAGGAGCCCCAGAGAGCAAGAAGCCAACTGGCAGTGGCTGTGTCAGCACCCAGGGAGGCACCCCCAAGGGGTCATCTCTTACTGCACCTCGTCACAGCCACGCACATGCTGGAGAACATGGCAGCACTGACATTCCTGATATAAGGGGTTTGTTGAGGTGTGGGGAAATTTAGGGGTTGAACTCTGAACCGACGGTCAATAGAGCAGCTGATTAAGTTTTTAGTTGAAAACCAGAAGCAGCAGCAATAGGCTTTGTTGCAGCAACTGGCTGTCCAGCAGCAACTGCTGCTCCAACAGCTGACAATGCAGCAATGTGAGCAGAAGCAGCAGCTGCGCTAGTCCTCCAAACAGTGAATCTGCAGAGACACAGGTTAACCGGGAGTATCTGGCCCCGATGCCACCAATTCGGCTGTAGAAAATGGGACCGGAGGATAACCCAGAGGCCCTCTTAGGGATATTTGAAAGAGCAGTCACTGTGTCCAGGTGGGCCCCAGTGGGCAGCGATCATAGCCCTGTATTTAACAGGCCTCACATAGACTGTCTATAGAGGCCTCTCCCTGGAAGAGGCCCGCAATTATGGGCAAGTAAAATCTACCATCTTTGATGCATTGGACGTTAACCCCGATGCCTTTTACCGACACCTCCGGATGACTACATACCTGCCGGGGGCTTGCCCATGAACCAAGGCCCAGGAGGTCCAGGATCTGGCCAGCTGGTGGCGTCACCCAGAACAACTCACAGAGCTTGAGCTGGTCAAAGAGATCACTCTAGAACAGTTTGTTCATATCCTGCCACCCAGGGGGCAAGCCTGGATACTCCACCACCACCCCACGACCCTGAGTGAGGCTGTAAGCCTCATGGAGGACTTCTTGGAGGCTAAAGCCCCCATTGACCCTGAGGGGAGGGCCCACCCCTGGAGACTCACAGGAGTGGCTGACCTCAGAATCACAGCCAGCCAGCCAAGGTACCGCACCCAGTGTCATTGGACCCTAGCCCCGGAGGAACCTGGGGCAAAGACAGATGGACTGTCCAGGAGGGGTTCACGCTATGGGGCTGGACCGAAGTGGGACCCTGTTTTTCCTGTGGCTGGTACAGGCATTTGTGAAGGGACTGCACTGACTTGGAATGCAACTTTGAGCAGGTCTGCGCTTGGAGAGTCCCATGTGCTCCAGCATTCCCCACTTAAACTAACAACAAATGTGACAGTTGGCACTCAAGAATGGACCATACTACTTGACTCCAGCTGTGGGCAGACCCTAGTTCAATGACGGGTGCTTCCCGACCTGGGACTGATTGATGGTGAGATCAAGCTGCAGTGTATACATGGAGATATCCAAGCCTACCCCCAGGTCAGCGTCTCGCTAACCATGAAAAGGGTCACTGCAGAGATGATAGATAGGGCAGTCCCCATGTAGGCCTATCCCATTATTCTTGGGCGTGACTGGCCCCAGTTTAGAGAGCTATTGCGAGAAAATAGCTTGGGGAAACTGGAAGCACAGAGCACTCTACAGGGGAGGACAGTGGAAGACTGCTACCCAGACAATCCCAGGGCTGGTAACTGAGGTACCGTCCCAAACCGAGGTGTCCATTCAGATCCAGTCACCACCACCCTCACACGAGCACCTGGGTACTTCTCTGCTGGGCCCTAATTCAGACTTCAGTTGGGACCAAAGGGAAGACCCCACCCTGACCAGAACATTTGACCAAAAGGCACAGATCAATTGGGCGACAAAAGACCCATAATGGGCTGAACAATGACTCTGCTTTCAAATGGTGTTGGGCCACCTATATCACTGGGATAAAGACCCCTCGGTCCCAGGAGGAATGGACTCAGCTAGTTGTACCCTGCCTGCACTGGAGGGCAGTGCGTCATCTGGCACATAACCTCCTGGCTGCAGGGCACCTGGGGCATGAGAAGACACTTGCATGAGTCCTGTCCCCCCCCTTTTTTTTTTTTGGACTAAGGTCCACCAAGAAGTCTGGGACTATTGCATATGTATCCTACCTGTCAGCTTCCTAAGGGCTTACAAGTCCTAAAGGCTCCACTGATCCCACTCCCACTAATGGGCACCCCATTTGAGCGAGTGACCATAGACATCATGGGGCCTTTGCCCAAGAGTACGGCCAGCTTCCAGTACATCTCGGTCATGCTGGACTATGCAGCCCAATTGCCCAAAGCAGTTCCTCTGCGGAATATCCATGCCTGAACCATCGCAGCCAAAATTGTAAAAATATTTGCTGCAGGAACTGCTCACCTGTCGGGACAAATTTTAGCTCCAGGCTCCTGTGACAGGTTTGTGCCCTCCTCAGCATCAAGAAGCTTTGGACATCCGTGTGTCACCTCCAAACTGATGGGCTCATTGAGCAATTTAACAGGACCCTGAAGAAAATGCTGTGAAGGTTCCCCCTGGCAAGAGCTACAGCATTGGGACCAGATGTTCCCGCTGCTAATCCTAGCCATCCGTGAGGTGCCCCAGGCCTCAATGCGTTTTTCCCCCTTTGAATTGCTTTATGGTCATCAGCCTCGGGGAGTCCTTGACTTGGTGCATGATGAGTGAGAACAATGACGGCCTGCTTCCCAGAGCCTGCTATAATGTGTGCTGTAGTTGTGGGATCGACTCGCGCTTGTAAGGGCCTTAGCCCAGGAAATCCTCCAAACAGTCCAGAGGTCCCAAGAAAGGCAATATAATAGGGGGGCCCAGGACCGTTCCTTTAAACCCAGGGAGAAGATAGTACTACTCTTAACAACAGATGAGTCGAACCTCTTATCCCGTTGGCAGGGACCCTACGAGGTGATCCGTCAGTCGTCCCTGTGACCTACGAAATCTACCAGCCAGATCACTGGTGGAAAAAACAAATATATCGTGTGAACCTTTTAAAGCTCTGGCAGGTCAGAGAGGGACTGATGATTGCCCCATAACCCCCAGACTCTGCTTTAGGTCCCCAGGTGACAGATCTAGATATCCAAGAACAAGGGGAGGAACTGGTGCTTGGAAACACCCTGTTTTCCCAACAGCGCAAAGCAGCCTGCCGCCTGCTAGACGTCTTTCAGAAGGTATTTACTACCTGAGCTGGATGTATGACCATCATCTACCACCATGTCCAAACAACCCCGGGGACCATAGTCCAGGAAGCAGCCTGCCCTCTTCCCTGGCAAAGGTGGGAAGTGGTCCAGAAGGAGGTCCAGATGATGCTGGAGGTAGATGTAATCGAATCTCCCAGAGTGAGTGGTGGAGCCCCATCATATTGGTCCCTAAACCTGATGGGTCCCTGAGGTTCTAAATTGATTTTCGCAAGATAAACACAATTTCCAAATGTGTCACCTATCCAGTGCCCCAGGTGGATGAATTATTGGAATGCCTAGGGACAGCCAAATATATCACAACATTCTACTTGACCAAGGAGTATTGGCAAATTCCCCTCGACCCCTATTTGAGAGAAAAGACTGCATTTGCCACCCTCACTGGTCTGTACCACTTTGTCTGAATGCCTTTCATCCTACATGGGGGCCCCGCAATGTTTCAGCGGCTTATGGACCGTCTTTAAAACACCCACTCCGAATATGTGGCAGCCTAGTTGCATAACACGGTAATATACAACCAGGACTGGCACCCCCACCGAAAGCAAGTAACGACTGTCCTTCAGACCCGCAGCAGGCTGGACTTATAGCCAACCCAAAAAACTGTAGGGTTGGCTGGCAACTTATTTGGGGTACACCCCCTGGCAGGGGATGGGTCCTTCCACTTGTAGGGAAATTACAAGTGCTGCAGGACTGGCCGGCTCCGAAGACCAAGCATCAGGTCTGGCAGTTACTGGGCCTGGCCGGCAACTATAGATGCTTCATCCCGCAGTTTGTGACCAATGCAGCCCCTCTCACCTCGTTCCTAAAGAAGGACAGCCCTTGACAGTTCCACTGGATGGTGGAGTGTGAGGTTGCCTTTGACACTCTGAAGAGAACTCTGTCCCAGGTACCCGTGCTATTCAGCCCGGACTTTGATAAAGAGTTCCTGCTACAAACAGATGCCTCAGAGATGGGGTTAGGAGCAGTCCTCTTCCTGGATGTGGATGAAGAGGCACAACCCATCCTATCTTTGAGAGGGAAGCTGTTCCCACAGGAGTGCAAATACTCCACTATCGAAAAGGATGCCTTAGTCATCAAATGGGCCATTGAGGCCCTTCGTTATTATTTCCTGGGTGCACCCTTTGTGTTAGTGACTGATCATGTCCCTCTGCAGTGGCTACACTGCATGAAGGACACCAATGCCCGCCTCACACGCTGGTACCTGACTTTGCAGCAGTACACCTTCACGGTCCGACACCGAGCCAGTAAGGACCATGACAATGCTGACGTTTTCTCCTGACCCAGGGAAGGGCTGGAATCCAGCCTCGGAGCCCCAAGCCTGGACTTGAGGGTCGGGGGAGCGTAGTGATGACCCAGAAGGGGAACTTCCCCTAAAGACCCCTTGGTGGGTGGCACCAAAGCACTCCAGCCCCACCCACAGGAAGCAGAAAGGCAGGATCAGAAGTATAAGAGAGGGAGCTCCTAGCTTGATTGAAGCCCAGCAGCAGAGCTAAAAGGAGGCTCAGCGGCAGCTCCAGAGGCAAAGGAGAACCTTGCCCTGCGAACTCCAGCGGGGCACGTGGGTTGGGCTGCCGGGACCACTGCTGTACCCTGAGGACTGCTTCAGGCTGCCATGACCCCTGATAGAGCCCGGTGACCACGGGAGACTGCAGAGACCCCTGTTAAGGCCTGAGGCCTACACCGGACTCCCAGTACCCAGACCAGGCCCGGAAGAATGGGCTGGGCCCCCTGGACCTCTGCTTGAGCCAACCCAGGAGGAACCTATGGACACTCTGCCAGCTCCTTCGACCCCCGCAGAGCCTGCCAACCAGAGCTGGAGCAGGGTAGGACCCCGCAGGGACTGGAAAATAGCCCAAGGAGACCTGAGTTAGTGCTGGCCGAGGACCTCCGCAAGCCCACTGACCGGACTGCCGCGTTGTGGCCAAGATCCCCACCAACCCAGAGGCAATTAGCGCTGCTGCTGATAGGGCCCTGGACTGGAACATGGTGGAGCAGGTGAGCCTGTGTCCCCCACCTTACCCCCCGCTACCCTTTTCCCTCAGGTGGCAGGTTCCCCCTGAAGGGAGAAACTAACTGCACCTGTCGGCTCTCCACCAGCAAGGAGACCCAACCCCTGCCTCAGCCTGCAGACAGGCCTGCGCCCTTGGACCCTTTGGATTACGTACTGTTTGTTCACTCGCCCCATCCTAATCCCAGCGCCTGGCTCAAACTGCTTGACTGAAGCCCTGCCCTGAACCAGGACCCAGGATTATAAACTGCAACTATTTGTTTGCTCACCCCATCCTGACCCTGCTACAGAGCTCTGAGACCGGCTGTAGGAAGGCAGTGAGGCCACCCACAGTCTGAGACATCTATAGCTCATACTACAAAGCTACCCACGGTGAAATCACTGTCGGAGTCAATAGTAGGTTCCCTAATGGGGATGTGCTACTTCAGCCCATATTCAATTCTTCCCCATAGTGAAGACACAGACCTTTGATTTTGCAAAATTAGATGCCCAGAAATTAAACATAATAGATTTGACCTTATCTTATAGTATAGACGTGCTAAGTAAAGGGAATCCATAATCAACATTTTCTCAACCCCTACATATTTCCAGGACACCATCCTCTGGAATTACCTATGAACCTTCCCACTCCTCAAGTCATCTCCAGCCCAGGATCACAGATGCCTAGGTGCTCCAAAAACCTGACCAAGAACTCTGTTCTCCAGCTATTCTTCCTCAGCTGTGCTAGCTAAGCCTGCCCCTCCAGCATGGTTTCCTGAGCCATTCCAGTCCCCTCAAAGACTGGAATTCTGGGGGGTGAAAGGGAGTGAAAGCTAAAGTCTGCCCCAGTTTGTGGGGGGAAGGAGTCTAGCTTTTTCTCAAGTTAATTAGCTTAGGACTCTGGCATGATCTGTCTCTGGTCTGCCAGTGTCACACCTGTATCCCCGAAAAGACTTGAGGTGCAGACCCACGGGTACAAGGGAAGCTCATTTTATTGATTATATTTATTTCCTCTCCAGCTCTGCAGTGAGGAATTTGTTCTTGGTCTTTAGTGATAGGTAAAGATGCTCTTTGTAATCCCAGTCTAAGCTTCACATGAACTCATACAGGTTCTGCAGTTTGTCTGGATTAGTTTTCCCAGCTCTGATACTCTGGTACTGCTTTTCATCCAGAGGTGTCATGGATCAGTACTGGTTCACTTCTAGAGGAAACAACAAAAGAGAATGAACTGTCAGAATCTAAAGCTATTGGGTTCTAAGCAGCCTTGAAGCCCTGATCACTGTCCAATTCCTGTCCTCAGAAACTGCTACTCTGAACATCAGAATTTTTTTTTCTCATCATCTCCAGATTCTAGTGTTCTGATCTACCTATTCACTATAGATTGCGCAACATTTCACTGGCTAGTTCATATAATTCTTAAAAAACACTATGGCTGTGTCTACATTGGCACCCTTTTCCGGAAAAGGGATGCTAATGAGACAAGTCGGAATTGCAAATGCCGCAGGGATTTAAATTTTCCCCGCGGCATTTGCATTGTGGCAGGGGCCCCTCTTCCCCCAGCCACTACTGGGAGGCCTCCTCCTTAGCTCCCCGTTAGGGTTTTGCAGTGGTCTCAACGGTAGGAGCCCGGGCCACGTGCCCACAGGCTCCTCCTTAGCTGCCTTTACCTAATGCCGGTCAAAATTGTTCTCTCTGGTTTCTTCCTCTCTGCCTCTCCACCACCTTCCTTTTGTCCTCTGCCTCTCCTCCTCCAGCCTCCAACTGCTGAGGCTTTTAAAGGCCCTCAGACAGACAGCAGAGACGTCAGCTGGCCCCAATTAGCCTGAGCCAGCTCCCTCCCAGCTGTATCCAATTGGTCTGCAGTTCTCTGCTTCTCTCACAGGGTTTTTCCCTTTTGGGCTGCCTTTTCCCCTCTCTGCAGCAGCTCCCTGGCCTGACCCTGTCACAGCATGAACATGGCTGCCGCTTTCTTCAGCTCGGGCTTTGACGGAAAAAGCGCCAGTCTAGACGCAGCAGCTCTTGCGAAATAAAGCCTTTCCGGAAGATCCCTTATTCCTGATTTTAAGAGGAATAAGGATCTTTCAAAAGGCTTTATTTTCCGCAAGAGCCGCTGGTTTAGACTGGGTGCTTTCCACAAAGCCCTGAGCCGGAAAAAGCGGCAGTTATCATAAAATGCCGTGGGGATATTTAAATCCCCGCGGCATTTGCAATTCCGACTTGTCTCATTAGCATCCCTTTTCCGGAAAAGGGTGCCAATGTAGACACAGCCTTATAGGTATAAAAACAAACAGATACAATTAGATTTACAAAATTAGAGTGGAAGTGTTTCAACCCATACTCCCAAATAACCTTAACTCTGCCCTCAGTGGGAATCTCCGCTTACCCTATCACTATTGGGTTTATTATTTGTTTCATGCATACATGTCTTGGATACTAAGCCAGCTGTGCTGTTATCTTTCCTCCTGACAGTAAGTCATCTGATATCAGGAGCTATACTTAATGATACCTGGACATATGGTCTTTGCTGCAATGTGGAATCACTAGAAGGAATTATGAGGAGTGGCTGAGCACTGTCTATAAGTTACTGAATCACCCTCATCAGATGGCAATATCATAATTTAGGGAAATAGGAACACTTGCTTTCACCTTGCTGTGTCATGGATTTGCATTCCATGGTGTTGTGTGTAGCCACACAGAGAATTCAAAGTACTGCAGTGACAGGGCTGGAGGTTTACTAGT
This sequence comes from Rafetus swinhoei, assembly GCA_019425775.1. Classification (NCBI taxonomy): domain Eukaryota; kingdom Metazoa; phylum Chordata; order Testudines; family Trionychidae; genus Rafetus; species Rafetus swinhoei. The sequence goes on along the minus strand of CM033446.1, from coordinate 14,045,036 downwards.
CAGGGCTGTACTGTAATAGACAGACAGAGCACAGGCCACCACCCCTTCCTTTTGTAAATGGCAGAAAATCCTACCCGTGAGAACAGGTCATTAATAGCAAGGCTTCCCTAATGTATTGTCATGGCCCATTTCACCCTATTGCAAGTTAGGTCTACTTTCTGCAGCAGGGTCCCTGGATGTACAGCATGACAGTCCTGAAACCTAATTGTATAGCTTGAGGTGAGGCAGTAGAATAGAAATAAGCACTTGCAAAGACCAATGTTTCCCATGCTTTTGAAAGTTGAGCCCCCCTTTAGGGAACTGAAACCTCCAACCTTAACTCTGTCCCTTGTAATCAGTCTCTTCCTTCTCCCAATTTACTCTCAATCATAAATCAAAGACCTCTACTAGCCATGAAGAGCACCACTGCAGATTTGAATAGCAGGCAAGTGGCAAATGTCTATGGAGGTTCGGGGACCACTTAGGTCTGACAGAGAAGTTGTCATTGACACGAGCAGAGGTCTGCATTGCTCTCCCCGGTGAACTCTTGGTTTCCTGATATGTCACAGTGGTACTCAAATGCGTGGTGGCTGGTCAGATAACCCCCTTAGCACAATTCTGCTTGTGCTGCTGCCTGAAACACTGGAGGGACCAATCCACATTCCAGACTATGACCTTGAGCCTAAGGGAGAGGGGAGGTCCCAACTGAATTAAGTTTTAAATATCGTAGGAGTTTAGCTTCAAGTTACAGATTATTGGTTCTCTATGCCAGCCTTAGCCTAAGTTACCTCCGTCTGGAGACTGTGCCAGTTTCTGCTTGACCCCATTAAACTGTAGCTGAGGTGCACCTCAGTTACTCCTCCTCCCCTTCCCCTCCCCCTCCACCTGAGACACTTGGCTATGCACCTCTCTGTTGGCTCTACAGCCACTGAAGGCTCCCTCAGACTGGGGATTTCTTCAGACTGAGAGTTACCAGCTGTCTCTGCTCCCCTTGTGCCAGCTGAGCAGTAAAAAGGGAGTGGAACATTTCAGAGACTCTGGCCCACTCTGGGCATCTCTGCTCTGTGTCCTCTGGCTTTCTGCTAGGACTCAGAACTTGTCACTCCTGCCATCAGCCTCTTTCTGCTCCTGTTGCTGCTGCCCTGGGGAAGATTCTGGGAGAAGACTCCCAGGTTCTCTTGCAACTTTAGGTTTCATACCTCTATCAAGCTCTTCTTCTAGTTTTGTAGCAGAATCTTGGAGGTTGAGATCAGTGAAAAATTTGATGGTTGCATCTATTGCAGAATCTTCACCGTAGAATTCCATCAGGAGGTTCTTGGTATCTATCCTGTCGGCGTTCTCCAGCCGACCTCGGGGGATGGGACCCTTCCCCTCAAAGGCAGAGTGTGAGAGTTTGTCTTTAAATCTGTTGACGTCTTCCTGAGGAAGGTTGTAAAAGGCACGTAGAAGCAGGTCACTGACTCTGCTTGGTTTTTCCATCACCAGGTATCAGAAAGGGAAACTAAAATATAATACAAATTGCTGTTAATAATTAATATGGAATAATCACAATATTCCCCCATAGAGGAAAGAAATATAACATTGGGGTTCATAACTCCTTGGTGCTTTGCCTCACAAAGGTCTCACCAGAGACAATGCCTGCAAATCTGTTGCAGATCTAGGAGGAAAGGTGATATGATAATACTATTTATCATCCCAGTGGATTTGAAAAGACAATGGTGGCTTCTCCTCACAATTAAAAATATTTCAGAAAACAACCAAACACAGACCAGAATCTGTACATCACAGTCCTGGAGCATGAGGACCTGCGTGTTGAGACCTACTGTTAGCTTTGTAGGTTCTCAGCGCGTTTTGGGTACCAGAGCAGCAAGGTGAAGGGCAGCAACTGTAACTTCTGAAATACTGACTCGGGCCCTTCTGGCAGGTCCCACAACTGTACAAACTGTAACTTGTTCAGATGAGAAGTATCCTCTCCCCAGACAATGGTGCATTTACTGTTAGCCAGACAACTATGAGAAACAACCAATGTTAAAACCTTCAGTTCAATTGCTCTCTCAGTCTTCTCGGTTCTCACACACAGGTGCCCAGAGACTCTAGACAGAGGTAGAGAAACATGTTGCTCAAAGGTTATTTCTGCAGTAAAGAAAATGAAAAAACATCTCTGGTTACAGTTGAAATTCAGAGCTCTCTGAATTTCCTCATGTTTTTACAACCTTCCTCGTACCTCCTCCTACATTTTGTCTGTTTTTCATGCCTGCTTGAAACATGACTGTTGGACACACTCAATGGCTCGATGGCTAGCTGGCAGCCACTATCCACAGGGAGACCCCCTGGGGCTTATCTGGGTGCCAGTTTTGTTCAACATCTTCATGAATGATCTGGATAATGGATTGGTTTGCACCCTACACAAGTTCCTGAATGACACTAAGCTAGGGGGAGAGGTAGATCCACTGGAGGGCAGGCATAGGATCTAGAGTGACTTACACAAATTGGAGGACTGAGCCACAAGAAATCTAATGAGGTTCAACAAGGACGTAATGATTGGCAAAGGTATGGACAGAGGACCACGTGGCAGCCCTGTAGATCGGGACCTGAGCCACGAAACTGCAAAGGAGGCCTGCGCTCCCGTAGAGTGGGCCGTGAGGGGGGGAGCTGGGACCCCTGGCAGCCCGTAGCATTCCCTAATGCATGCCGTGATCCAGGATGAGATCCTTTGCGCAGAAACTGGCTGGCCCTTCAGCCACTCCGTGGTGGCAATGAAGAGCCAGGGCGACTTGCGGAAGGGCTTTGTTCTCTTCAGATAAAAGGCGTAGGCCCTCCTAACAGCCAGAGTGTGCTGCACGCATGGGCGTTCGGACCACGGAACATGGGGGGGGGTCCTTAGCACTAGATGATCTTACGGAAAAAGGGGGTTTTGTGCAAAAAGAAAACATCCACACTGCTTGTTTTTGCGCAAGAACCCCTACCACAAAAATGGAACGCAAGAGAATATTCAAATGAAGTGTGAGAAAATGCTAATCCGTGCTTCATTTGCATAGGCTCTTGAGGCAAAACTCATAGTGTAGACATAGCCTCAAAGAAGAATGTGGTCTTATTTAGTCTGCAGAAGAGAAGAGTGAAGGGGGATTTCAGAGCAGCCTTTAACTACCTGAAGGGGGCTCCACAGAGGATGGAGCCAGGCTATTCTCGTTGGTGACAGATGACAGAACAAGAAGCAATGTCTCAAGCTGCATTGTCTCTCACAGCAGGCACCCATACAATGAGGAAGACACAACTAAGCGACCAGTGGGTTTAAATGACTTGTCTAGAATTACACAAACATCGATCTACTAGCTACAGACTTCGGGCACAGGGCTAGGAATAAATCATTTTCTACCTGGAGATGCGCCAAATTTTGAAAAAGCCTCTTTTCACAGTAAAGGGGAAAATGATATACAAACTGCAGTTCACAATTTGCGTATCTTTTTCCGACTTACCTTTGCGGCGTAGCCCTAGCTTCAGGTTCCTTTATTTGGCCTTCAGAAAAGCTACATTGAGCTGATCATCCTTAAGCAGTTTTGTTCATGCAGAATCTGATCTCTACATTCCAGGTTTATTTTGTTCCATAGTCCCTAACTGCCACGTGTTACCCTTTATCTTAGCACAGACACCCTGACTCCAGCATACTGTTTGTCAAGCCTCTATTTACAACTTAACCCTTTCATTCACCTACCCAATTACACCCACTAAGTAATGTGGAAAACCCCCTTCCACTCCCAGGGTATGTCCCAGGAACGTCCACACTACAATTGGGTTCTTTTGAATGTAAATCAAAAGAGCAGAGGGCTTATTCTGACATTGGTAATCCCCATTCTACAAGGAAGAACGCCTTTTCCGAAAGAGCTCTTTTGGAAAAAGGCGTGTGTGGACAGGGAGGAGGGTTTTTCGAAAGAAGAGGCCTCCAGGAAATAGCACAGGTGCCCTGGTGGCCACTCCATACAAAGTAATCACAACTCTATACTTGTCTCCTGGGAACCTCTGAAAGCTGTAGGCACCCTGGACAAGCCTTGTGGCAGGATGCTGACCATGGAGCAGCACCTCACCACGCAACTCTTCCTACCACGGGCCTGCAGCCTCAAGCACTCTGCAACCTCCCTGGTTCTCGCACGGAGCATCCCCAGGGGTCCCAGGACCCACCCAGGGGGACCAAGAGGCGCACCCCATCCTGGTCTGGCTGCAGGTGGGTGTTGCATCTCTAGAGGGTGGGGGTGAGCCAGGCATACAGCTCCATAAAGGTGGCCTTGCTCATGTGGAAATTTTGGAGCCACTGCTGGTCATCCCACCACTTCATGACCCGCTGGTCCCACCATCCAAACTAGTGTTGAGCCTCCAAAAATGCCTCTCCACTGTAGGGTGTGGTTGCCACAGTGGAGCAGCTGAACACACGGAGAGGATCCCCAGAATAAGCTCAGGATCCAGGTCGTGTAGGACCAGGAAGGCAGCTGGCACAAAGTGCTACAAAAACTGCAGCATGGCCGTGTGGGACCATCGCATGCCCGGAGCAGCTCCGGCTCCATGGCACCAAGAACAAAGTTGTGGCATCCACAAAAGAACAGGGCAACCACAACAGGCACTTGCTGAAGCTTTGCTGTCCGTCGAAGAGGTAGAGAAATGGCTGTCTGGAGGGGTCTCTTTAAGCGTGTGTCTCTTCAAGGCTCTGGCACTAGCACTGGGAAGCAACTGGTGACCTAAAGCCCTGGCTGAAGTGGTTCTGGGTGGCCTTTTATGCGAGAGAGTGTCCAATCAGTCTGGACGCTCTTTTGCAAAAGCGCATTGCTTTTTCAATGCGCTTTTGTGTGTGCATGTGCTCTTTCAGAAGACTTTTTTTGGAAGATCTCTTCCGAAAAAAGCTTCTTCCAAAAGAATCCTGTAGTGTAGACATAACCCAACTTTGTCTTCTGGCTTCCAAGGGTATCAAGGCTGTTCCCCACTCTGGCACGGCAAATGCAGAAGTGGGGTTCCGCAAGAGCACACCAAAACGTTGTCTCTACAGGCTTTGGTACAAAATCTCCCCGCTTCGCCCAAATCCCAATACCCAGACTTCGGGGAATATCTGCTGCCACCATCAAGTGCTTTTGAACCCACAAACAGGGGTGGACACTTGAAACCAACCCCAGTGGCACCCCAGGCTCTTTTTCCCCAAAGAGCTTGAAAAAGAAAAGAGAAAACAAGCTGCATTCTGTGGTAGCTGACTCCTTAGTCAGACAGACCTCCCAGGACACAGAAACGAACCAATATCGGTTAATTAGAAAAAGAAAACAAACTTTATCTAAACAAAACTACTGTTGCAAGCATAGTTGAGGTGACTAGATGGTAAAAGCCACCAATTGATATAGTTAGAGAAAATTCACGGGGTTAGAAAGCTTCATTACAAAAGAGAGGGAGAAAAACACTTTTAAAGAAAGAAAAACACTTTTAACAGCACAGAACTGTAGAAACCAAGAAAAGTAGCAAGGACAAAATAATCTGATCTCCTAAGAATTTAGTAGCGTCTGGCATAGCACCTGCTGCACTTGCAAGAAAATACAGGAAAGGCCTGTCACAGCACTTTCAGAATTTTCTGAACTCTGTAAAAATCAAATACATTTTACTTCTTTTCCTTTTGTAATATTTAAATGGCGTAGAGACGCCATTTTAAGAACCCTGCCACTTCTGAAATGCACAAATGTTTAACACAGTGGAATGTGGAGCTGACTAGTCTATCACAGATGGTAAGAGAAAACCGAAGAGATAACCTTGCAATCCAGGCCACTCTAAACAAAAACTACTTCCATTTGTAAAACACAAAGCAGGAAAAACAAACTAGGGACTCAATCGTGTAGGCCTCATTGCGGCAACATTTATAGCTGCATTCCATTGCTGCCCCCAGTCCTCCCGTTGTTTCAAAATGGAGGAGTTACAAGCTGCCACTTAGATGTGGAGAATATCTAGGCTTGCCAGGTGCCTAGATATTTCACCAAAAATCCCAAACATAGCGGGGAAGGAGGAGGGAAGAAACAAGGAGATGAACGTTGTTAAGCAAAACAAAAACCAAACAAAAGCCCCCCCAAAAAAACGGAGAACAAAAAAAGTTCTCTGTGCTTTTTAGCAATCCCCGCGCTCCTCGCTTCCCCCCGCCTATGCCAGATATTGCAAGGGGAAGAATGTCCCCACCGGCCAGCAAAAACAAGTAATACATTTTACATATCCAGTAGTTTCTGAGGTTTTTTTTACCAGATAAGGGCCAGAAATAACAGACTGTCTGGGCGAAGGCATCTGGCAACCCTAAGAATAGCAGAGAGAAGGCTATTTCTCTCATAATTCTTAACTGTTCCCATTCAGCTTGTTGGAGCCAGAATGACACAGAAGATCTTTCAGGGGGGTGGAGGGAAGGAAGATGAAAATGGAATACACAGGGGGTCTTCCCTTCCTTACCGCTAGTGCTGGGGGGATGGTTCAGTTGTCCTTTCCTTTGAGGAAGCAGAGCGGAACATTTCAACCTTCATTCGGTTACAGTGCCTACCCCAATTACTTTCCTTAGCTTATAATACAGCTCCAGAGATCTTCCAAGTTGTTTGGGAATTAGAAGAAATGGAATCCTTCATTCTCCCTGCAGGCTTTAGTATAAATATATAACCAAATATATAACAAATACACAAACCGGAAAAGTTACACCCTCCATTCCCAGGAGGAAGCAGAGAACTTGGCAAAACCATAAATTCCTTTGTCTAGCTGCATTGAAGATTCTGGTTTTCTCCACAGAATTCAATTGACTTTAGCATGAACTTAGCTCACTACAAATACCCTACACTGCGGACTCACCTTAAGGTACTGGAAAGAGCCTGTGTAGACTAGATGCTTTTCTGTCCAGAAATGAAGGGCAGCCATTTTCTACAATGCGCTTTTATCGGAGCAGATTCACGTGACAGAAAATGTGGGAGTAGCCTGCATTTTAAAATCAGTTACGTAGCAAGTTCAGAGGTTAAACCAAGTCCCCTCCCTCTGAGCTAGCACCGGAGGAACCGGATGGCTAAGTTCAGAGGTGAAAAATAACTAAGTAGAACTACTTCATTACACTACTCAAGTACATTTCTTCAGTATTTGTACTTTACTCAAGTAATTTATTTTTGTGATACTTTCACTTTTGCTCAAGGTTTTTTTTTTTTTTTTAATACTGTACTTTTTCCTCCACTACAATTTCCGGAAGCACTTAGTTACTCACTACTTTCATCAGTCTGATTTGCCTAAGCACAGCTGCATGTGCAAGCACTCAATCATCCAAAAAAATAATGAATCAATAAACATAATGATCCTGCCAACAAAGAAGCCTTTTCATAGCGCATCAACACCTTTTCATTCAAAAACAGTATCTATGCAGGCACTGTCAGCCAGAGACCTGAGCAAGGCAAGGCGGCTGCCCAGGAGATGTGCTAAGGGAGCACATTTGAATAGTCTCATGTGACCTTACCCGGGACCAGGCAGCTAAATAGGAGGGAAACCCAGCAGCCAGCTCAGCCAAGGTCAGGGAGGACACAGGCATCTCCTTTTGTCAGGTAAGTCCTCTGCTCTCATGGGAGCAACAGCAGGGTGGGTGCCCAGGACAGGGGCTCCCCTTCTCCCTGCGACACAAAAAACAAAATAAACACAAAACAACCCAAATCCCTAGAGATTTCAGGTGCCTAAGTATCCTCTGGAATTGTTAAAGTTGCCTTCCCCAGCCCCACCACAATCTGAACTGGCCCTCCTGGTGAGTCAGGAGTGGCCAGAGGGCTGCAGGAGGGCCACATGCGCAAGATGCAGCCCCCATCCAACAGCAGGGAGCTCGCCATGAGCTGCAGGCCAAACACCAGGCATAAAGGGCAAGTGCTGCGCAGCAAGGGAGCTGCCAGTGCTTCTTCAGAGCAGCTCAAACTATTGCGGAAGAACCCGCTGAAGGGCAAACGACCCACTCAGAATTTTTTACCAATTGTTTCATTTCACAGTCTGATGTGATTCAAAAACAGCAGCCGCCTTCTGTGTGTCATATCTGAGGGAAAATATTTAATCCAGGAGCGGGGAACCTTTTTTGGGTCGGAGGCCGCTGACCCACGGAAAAATCAGTCAGGGGCCACACACAAGTGAGAAGGGGGAAAAAACCACCCAGAAACCTCACTGATGTGGCCCCCAGCTGAGAAGAAGAAAGACATTCCCCTCACCCACTAGAGCTTTGGGGGCCCAGGCTAGTAGATTTTGTGTGCTCCAGCCCTGTGGGGGGTTGACAGAAGGTTGGAGCACCGGCACAGGGGGGAAGCCCTGAGCCTCAGGGTCCAGATCCAGCTCGTGGGGGAGAAGCAGCACAGTGCCACATGCTGCTGCTCATCCTTTCCCCCGGCTGGGGGAATGCGGTGCTGGAAACTACTTGTGAGAAAGTTTCCCCACTGCTCCCATTGGCCACATTTCGTGGCTACATCAGTGAGGAGTTTTTGTTTTTTTGGGAGGTATTGCCTCTCAATTGTGTGACCTGACCTGATTTTTCCATAGGTCAGTGGCTCCTGACCCAAAAAGAGTTCCCAACCCCGATATACAGTTTTCCAGAGTGAGCATCTTCTTCATCAACGGCTATTGTTGTTTCACTCACACACACACACACACACACTTATATATGCATATATAGAAATGCACATACCGACATAGTCAATGAAGCGGGGATTTAAATATCCCCAGCTTCATTAAAATAGAAATGGCCACCGCGTTGTGCTGGCTCAGCTGGTTGTCGGCACAACATGGCAGTCAAGACGTGGATCGGTTGACAGGGGTAGTGGGAGGGATAGTCAGGAATGGGATGGAGTAGCCTGAGCGAACAATTTCTAACACCCATCTGTCCATCGTGATTGAGGCCCGTTGGTGGTAAAACTGTCTGAGACGGTGGTGGAAAATGTGGGTGTGGGGGTTGCTGCTGTTGAAAATGATTGTTTGCATACCCTCAACCAGAAAATCAAACCTGCTGTTTGTTATTCAGGGAAGTTTGCGTTCTGTTGCTCAGGTTTCCGCGCCTCTGTGGTCTCTGATGTGGACGTTGTTCGAAATTTTGTTGCTGGTGTTGATGCTGTTGTTGCCATTGTTGTCACATGTAGGGGTTGTTGTATCGGAGTTGGTAAGGAACTCCTATACGGCATCTCCTATACGGAGGTGTGTACATGCCTAGTGTTTGAAGGATCGTGCGTGAATCTTTTGAAGAGTGGAGCACAGTGTCCGTCTTTTTGAAAAATAGTCTGTCTCTATCAAAAGGTAAGTCCTCTACCTTACCTTGAAGGTCCTTTGGGACCGCAGCTGCCTGCAGGTAAGATGCCCGGCGCGTGACTACTGCCGTGGCCATGGAGCGGGCTGCTGTGTCCGCCACGTCAATCGCCATTTGCAGGGCTGTTCTTGCGGAGGTAAAACCCTCCTGCACTACAGATTTTAGAATTGGTGTTTTCAATTCTGGCAAATGGTCCATCAGTGGTGTGAGTCTGGAGAAGGTGTCAAAGACATGGTTGGAGAGGTGCGCAGAGTAGTTAGCAATTCTCAGCATGAGCGTGGCGGATGTATATAATTTCCTCCCTGGGATGTCCAATCTCTTAGGGTATGTCTACACTACAAAGTTAATTCGAAATAACAGTCGTTATTTCGAATTAACTTTAATAGCGTCTACACAGGCAAAGCGCTATTTCAAAATAAATTTGAAATAGTGGAGCACTTATTTCGAATTTGGTAAACCTCATTCTACAAGGAGTAACACCAAATTCAAAATATCTATTTCAAATTAAGTGCTATGTAGACACTTAATTCAAAATAGAGGGCCTCCAGCCCTTCCCAGGAGCCCTGGTGGCCACTCTGGGCACAACCAGGAAAACTTACTCTCCTCTCCCCCAGCCCCGGAGCTATTAAAGGGGTAGACCCCAGCCACAGTGCCTATGCCAGCTCCAAGCCTGCCAGCCAAGAGCCAGCAGTGGCCACCGGGGCCCCTGACCCAGTGGCCCCAAAACACGAGCCAGCAAGCCACTGGCAGTCAACCCTCCACTGCTCCCCAGGAGCAGTCTGCCAGCTCTCAGGAGCCTGACAGGGGCTGGAGAAGGCGGGCGCCTTCCTGGTCCAGGGTGGAGATCATGGACCTTATTCAGGTTTGGGGGGGGATGCCCCCAAAGTCCAGGATCTCCACACTAGATGGAGGAGCATGGCTGTCTATGGTAGGATAGCTGCCAGCCTGGCCACCAAAGGCCACATGGGAACCCAGGAGCAGGTTTGCATGAAAGTCAGGTTGGTGCAGTGAGACCCCCAATCCTGACCTTCCCCTCCTCCTTCTTCCCCTTGCTACCCCCTTCCAGTTTCCTTCTCCCAGGTTTCCCCCACCCCCTCCCACCCTCTCTCTTCCCCCTCCCACCTCCTTTTCCCAGTTTCCCCAGAGGTTCATCCCAGTTTTGTTCAATAAACCCAGTTACTATTTTTGAACATACGTGTCTTTTATTTGACATCAGGAAGGGGGCTAGGGAGGGTAAGTGGAAGGATGTGAGGGAGGAATGGGGCACGAGCCCCCGGTGGGGAGGACCGGGGAGGCTCTGAGGGCTCCTCGGGGTGGACGATTTCCCTCAGGGCCTCCTGGATCCTGATAGCCCCCCAATGGACCCCCCTGGATGGCAACCTGCAGCAAGTGCAGCTGGGCTGATGGCAACGACCCCACGAGATGCACCGGCGTGCCCAGGGGCAGCTCTGGCTCCATGTGGCCGAGTGCTGTGGTGTCTCTCATCGAGTTAGACAAGCAAGCGGGGGACCCTGAGAACTGTCTGTCCGGGGTGGGGGTAGGGTCCCTTTAAGCACGGAGCTCAGTTAGCCTCAGGCAGCAGCCCCACACATTAAGTCCTAACCTGATACCCTGCCAGCACTGGTTCCAGCCAGCCTTACCTTCGATTCAGGGTCCACTCAATGTGGATGCGCTATTTCGAATTAGAAAAACACTATTTCGAATTAGTTTTGGTGTCTAGATGCGTTATTTCGAATTAGCTTAATTCGAATTAACTAATTCGAAATAAGTTAATTTGAAATAGTGCTGTAGTGTAGACATACTTAGAGTCTTGATCAGCGGAGATGTATCTATGCTGGGGTGTCTTTAGTCTTTGGTGAGCTGCATCGACTACTAACGAATTGGGATGGGGATGGGTAAAAAGAAATTCCATGCCCTTCAGGGAAACAAAGTATTTCTTCTCGGCCTTCTTGCTGGTCGGTGGTGCGGAAACCGGTATTTGCCAAATCTGCAACCTCTGGGATAGCTTCATCCAAGGTATAGCCAGGCATGCCTTATGCTGAGTGTGCAGATTCTTGAATAGCTTATGTTGTTTGTCCTTTAGCTCATTCATTTTGATTTCTTGTGTAACCACCACCCTTTTAAACAGCTCCTGGAATTGGCGGAATTCATCGGGTGGGGAGACATGATCAATTGGGGATACCTCTGGAGGCTGATCGACCGTAATCAGGTGAGTGTTGTCTGGCTCAGACGTTAATTCGGGTTGTGGAGTTGACTGCCCCGTTGGTGTTGGTGGGGCTGGGGTAGGTGAGTATCTGGAGGAGCAGTAATCATAAGATGATCTGCCATGAAATCTTGATGTATAGTAATGGGAAGGTGAGCTGCAGAAATCACGAGATCAGTCACCGTAATGGCAGAGACTGTCCGTGGTGGCTGTGAGGCGAACATGGCGATTGTGATCGAGTATATGAACGTTAAACCTCATTGCAGGAGAAACAACAGGTAGTTCGAAATAGGGCTTTACTTCGAACGCCCATTTCACTGCCGCGTGTAGACACGGGCAGTTACTTCGGGCTTGTAAATTTCAAAAATGGCGCCCGGTTGGAAGATGCAACTGCGGGATATTTAAATCTCCGGGCTTGATTTGCAATCCCGAATGCCTACATTTGAAGCCCTAGTTCGAATTAGGCTGCAAGTGTAGACACACCCTAACTTATTTACAATAATCTATTTACAAGGGATGGTTGACTGATTTTCCTGAGGAGAATAGAAGAGCTCCATCTGCAACCGACGATGGCTGAGAGGAACTGTGGGGAGCCGGGCCGTGCGCAATGATCAAAGGTGCGAACAGTGCGAGACGCTAATTGCGTATGCGTGGCCTAGCTGACTACAGCTATTGAAAGTCTCCTATCTGTGGTGCTGGGACGAGCATGACACCTACAGTGGAGCACCCACAGGGACCACTTGAAGAAGAAGAGAATGTTTGCCGGAAAAACTCCTGGGGTATGTCTACACTAGCCCCCTAGTTCAATCTCGGGAGGCTAATGAGGGTGACCGAAATTGCTAATGAAGCGTGGGATTTAAATATCCTGCGCTTCATTAGCATGTTCCCTGGCGGTTGCCATTTTAGAAATTGACTAGCATGAAGTAACTGCCCGTGTCTACACGTGGCAGTGAAACGGGATTCCGAATTAAAGCCCTAAATCGAATTAGCTGGGATTCCTCTTGGAATTGGTCTGCAGTTCTCTGCTTCTCTCACAGGGTTTTTCCCTTTTGGGCTGCCTTTTCCCCTCTCTGCAGCAGCTCCCTGGCCTGACCCTGTCACAGCATGAACATGGCTGCTTCCAGCTCGGGGCTTTGACGGAAAAAAGCGCCAGTTAGCGGCTCTTGCGAAAATAAAGTTTTTTCCGGAAGATCCTTTATTCCTGATTTTAAGAGGAATAAGGGATCTTTCGAAAAGGCTTTATTTTCCGCAAGAGCCGCTTCAGACTGGTGCTTTTTCCGCAAAGCCCTCGAGCTGGAAAAAGTGGTTATGTTCATGCAAAATGGAGCGAGGAAAATTTAAATCCCCGCTGCATTTGCAATTCCGACTTGTCTCATCTGCATCCCTTTTCCGGAAAAGGGGTCCAGTGTAGACACAGCCAAAGAGTATTAAAAGTGATAATAATAATAATAATAATTCCTACATACACAAGGGTCCCAAGGTTGCATAGAGAAGGGTGGCTTCCCTTCCCCTGGAGACCTGGGAGCAAATGTTAGTAGGATTCCTAAAAGCAGTCTTAAGCAAGAAAAGAAAGAAGCTGTTATACAAGAGAGGAATAGAAATAAGTTTTAAGTTTTTCTCTGACCTTTCTATTTACGCGACCTGGGACAGACTACTCTCTTTCCGCGAGGCGTCAGATTGCAGCCCCGATCTCTCTAATCCCTAGGCCTAAATATCCCTTTTGGGCGCCAAAGCATACTGGATATACCACACCTTTGCCATAAGTGGGCCTAACACCCTAAGATTTCTGAGGGTACCGCCTTTAATTGGAAGAAATCTTCGGTATCTCATGAATATTCATTATGGGAGGCAGCTGACTTTTTTGGACGCTGTCCCTGTACCACACACAAAAGGCGGCAAACTGTACAGAAGTAGCGGTTAGTAAAATTCCATCTGTTCTGAATTGCTCAAAAGAGATTAAACATTTCTAACTGTCATGTTAGCAGATTTATACCATAATCTGGGTAAGGCTCAAAAAATACACTTGCCCAAACCGCAGACTCTTGCTGAACCCTTCATGGAAAATAACAAGCACAAACCATATAATTCCATTTATATCTTATACTGCCATCAGCCATCTTACAGAACCTGGATTCTGTAGGCCCCTTGAATTACCAGCATATTTCAAATCTGTATTAAAGAAATATAACTATTACCATAAGACATATATCATATTAGTAGACTAAAATAGGGCAACTAATGGTTAGTAGGCTATAGGGAAGAGCAACCCACACACTTCGGGGACCTGGCATGCAGCTGCAGAACTCCCCCCCACCCCACAGGAAGCCCGTGCTACCTCCATTGTCCCTGGAGGTAGCGTCAGCGGGGGTTCATCTTGGGGTCAGGGATAGTGAGAAGGGGGCACCAAAAGCCTCATGATCGACTGGTTGATCCCCCAGGATCGACAGGTTGGTTACCATGGCTTTAGAGTCATCTATTGACTGATGCCTGAGTTCACACCTCCTTCTTAACCATTCTGACCATCTAGTGCTGTTGTCTTTTGTCTCTTGTTTTCCTACATTCCTCATTTACACAAAGGACAGTTCATTTCAGAGAAAGCGATTTCTCTTACAAAGGGAACAGGTGGGATTTCTTACAGAGTTACAAAGTTAAAAAGCAAGCTATTCTATAAACAATTTCTTATTCACTTATAATACCTAATACAAAATATATTTTAATACCTAGCAGTGGCTATAAAAGCAAAGCCTATGAAAAAAATCTATAACTACATAAAAGAAAGCTATAAAAGAAAGCTTATATAACTACTACTATGTGTCAAGCCTACGCCTGCAGCCCCCTGCCTGGATTCCTGTATATCCCCCTACTCCCAGCCTCCTGTCCTGACTTTTGCATCCTCATAGCCCAACCCTTTGCCCTAACACCCCCCACCTCCCCCACACACCACTCCACACTTACATTTCTTACACATACTGTCATATCACAACTCCCCAACCTCATCTTGTGCCCCCCTCCCTCCCAGAAGGGGCACATTGTGATAGGGAAGTACCTGTAAGAAATATAAGTTACTTTCACCACTGTTTACTGGACTCCAGCAAAACTGACTTTCATCTGGTGCAGTGGTTCCCAAATTCTAGTCTGCAAACCTTTGGGGTTCACAAAAAACCGGGGGTTCTTGGAAAAAAATTCCATAATGGCAGAAGAAAAAGTGTTTGTGTGCCAAGCTGGAACCAAGACCATTGTAGTGCAGGTAATGTCCTCAGTTAGTTGCTACTCAGTCAGTTTCTGTGCCAAGTGGTGTGCTCCAGTGAGACATGAGTGAATCTTCTCATTTATTAATTTGTTTGTTAGTGTTCTCAGTGTTTTGTTTTTATTTGAAATGTGAGCCATCCAATAATGGAGAAGATGCTAAAACTGAAACATTTAAAGACACAAGAAAATGAATATTCAACATCAGCTTATGTTTTGCCAAATCTAATGTATGGAAAATCTAATTCAGGTGATCATAGTCATCCTGGAAAGTCATTTATGAAGAAAAGAAAACATGATGATTGTATAAAACATGTCTTTACATGCATTGATGCTGAAGAGTGTCAAGTGAAATCTTGGAAGAGAGTTGCCATTTTCATTATACAATATAAAAATAATGTAATGGTAAATATTACATAATACAATTATTATATTATTAAGTATAATAAAAAATACATTTTATATTTCCAAGATCACCACTTCTATAGTTTATGCTTCAGTAAGGGAGAAAATCCCTGGAAATAAGAATTTTAAGGAAGGGGGTTCACAAGTTTTGTCATTTTTGTGAATTGGGATCACAGATTGAAGTTTGGGAACCTCTGATTTAGCAGAAAAAATTGTTGTAGACAGAATGCTGTCTTAATGGCTGGGGAACTGAGTGAAATTTGAGTGGGAGCAGGGGAAGAAATATGCAACAAAGAATGACTGAGTTATTGGAACAGAAATCATTGGATCCAAGCATGGTTCTTGGGTCACCCTGATGCACTGCCCCACTGGCTTCCTCCTGCTCCACCCTAGCCTCACAAACCAACTCCCTAGCCCCTTGCCCTGCAAACCAACTCCACCTTAGCCCCGCAAACCCTGCAAACCAACTTCCCCTCCATCTATGCCAATGCTGCAAATCAACTCTCCCCACCCCACTCCCACCCCCACCTCTCACCCCCACATGTACAGATGAAGCATGGAGCAAATCCAGCTTCTACTCCTGAGTTCCTTGCCCTCAGACAAGAAGGTTGAGCCTGACAAAAATCTACCCTAGCCCTCTATTTCAGATGCTAAAATATGCTGCGGAAGTCCTCTGAAGTTAAAACAGATCCTTGGCTGTCCCTGGCTTCTGACTCAGTTAGAGACAGGGCAGCCTGGACAAAGCCATGTTGGTGCAGTGACTCCCACTCATTCTTCCTCGGACCACCACAGTATATGGAAATTAGACACTCCCATTCTCAGTGCATCCAGCTGGTCCCGCCTTTCTGGAATTAGATAGTGATACTCCATTCTGTGAGGAAAATACAGCAAGAAAAGGATGTTAGTTCTCTATGCAAACATGATGCCTGAGCCCACAGTCCCTGTCAGCCCTCTTCCCACCACTAGCTTCTTTTCCAGCTGCCTGCCAGAGTCCACAGGATCCGTGTCACTGCCCTGCCTGCTGAGCTCACAGCCAGCAGGTGTCTTTCCCTAGTAAGAGAGGCAGAGAAGTGTCAATGCAGTCTGTAGCCTAGCCTGCTCCTCCCTCATCCCCGACATAAACTGGAAGCTCTGGGCAGTACAGCAATGTTCTCTGTGCACATAAGGGACTAGATCGTGCAGTCCTTGATTAGGCTAGCGAGCACTTACTGACATGCACAGTCCCATTGATTGCTGAGGGGTACTCAGTGCTCACAGGAAGCAGGAAGCAGGGGCTCCAAACCCAGATCATAGACTCTCTCACAGAATCATAGAACACTAAAACTAGAAGAGATCTTGAGGGGTCATCAATTCCAGTCCCCTGCCCTCATGGCAGGACCAAGCACCATTTAAATCATCCCTGATAGATATCTATCCAACCTGCTCCTAAATAACTCCAGTGATGGAAATTACACAACATCCCTGGCATTTTATTCCAGTGTTTAACCACCCTGCCAGGAAGTTTTTCCTGATGTCCAACCTCAATCTCCCTTGCTGCAGTTTAAGCCCATTGCTTCTTGTCTTATCATTAGAGGCCTAGGAGAACAATTTTCTGCCTCCTTCTTGTAACACCCTTTTGGATACTTGAAAACCACTATCATGTCCCCTCTCAGTCTTCTCCTTTCCAAATCAAACAAACCCAGTTCTTTCAGTCTTCCCTCATAGCTCATGTTTTCTAGACCTTAAATCATTTTTGTTGCTCTTCTCAAGACCATCTCCAAATCTTTGTTGAAATGTGGTACCCAGAACAGGACACCAGAATTATGTTTGCTTTTTTTTTGCAAGTGTCACACTGTTGACTCATATTTAGCTTGTGGTCCACTGTGATCCCTAAATCCCTTTCTGCAGTACTCCTTCCTAGGCAGTCGTTTCTGTATGTGTAAATTTTATTGCTCCTTCCTAAATACAATACTTTGCATTTGTCTTAATTAAACTTCATCCTATTTACTTTATACCATTTCTCTAGTTTGTCCAGGTTATTTTGAATTATGAACCTATCCTCCAACTCCTCCCAGCTTGGTATCATTTGCAAACTTAATGAGCATTCTCTCTATGACATCTTTTAAATTGTTGATAAAGTTATTGAACAAAACCAGTCCCAAAACTGATCCCCGCGGAACCCCACTTGTTATGTTCTTCCAGCATGACTCTGAACCATTAATAACAACTCTCTGAAAATGGTTATCCAGCCATTTTATACCCACCTTATAGTAGCCCGATCTAGTTGTATTTCCCTAGTTTATTGATAAGAAGGTCATGCAACACCATATCAAATGCTTTACTAAAAAGTCTAGGTATATCATGTCCACTGCTTCTCCCTTATCCACAAGACTTGCAATCTTATGAAAAAAAGCTATCAGATTAGTCTGACATGATATGTGGTCTCTTGTAATACTTTCTATTTTTCTTACACAGTGGAATAGTTTGCTTTTGGGCCCTTAACAATGTCCCTTTGAAATTCTACCAACTGTCTTCAGTTGTTTTTCCTCTTAGTCTTGCTTACCATGGGACCTTACCTACCAGCTTTCTGAGTTTACTAAAATCTGCCTCCCTGAAATCCACTGTCTCTATTTTGCTGTTCTCCTTTCTACCATTTCTTTGAATTAACTCCATGATTTCATGATCACTTTCTCTCTACTGCCTTCCACTTACAAACTTTCAGCTTGTTCCTCCCTATTTGTTAAAATCAAATCTAGAATAGCTTCCCCCCAAGTAGCTCTCTCAACCTTCTGAAATTAAAAAAAAAACAGCCAAAGTAAAAAAACATGTCTTCAATTCAGCCCAAGAAGTTGTTGGATAATCTGTGTCCTGCTATGTTAGTTTCCCAACATATGTCGTAATTTAAATAATCGCGGCTTCATTTACATGAAAATGGCTGCCGCGCTGTGCCGGGGATTAGCTGTCCTGGCACAGCGGGGCAGTCTAGACGTGCCACGGTTGACAAGGAAGCCTCTGTCAACCGCTCCGTTATGCCTCATGGAATTTGGGTATGTCTAGTAAACTAATCTACATGGCTCTGGCGACAGAGCCATGTAGTCTAGACATACCCTAAGATACCAATTTGATTTTGCCCCCCCAGTTCTGCCTTGTCCCTCCTTTATCTCTACTATTATAGCTCATACTCCCATTTCTGAGGCAACTCCCAAGTCTTCATGTTCTTCACTTACCTGTGGGCTTTGGTTACCTGCTTCCATCAAACCTAGTTTAAAGCCCTCCTCTCTAGGTCAGCCTGTCTATATCCAAATACAGTCTTCCTCTGTCTCAAAAGGTGAACCCTATCCCTGCTTAGCAGTCCTCCTTGGAACAGCATCCTGTGGTCAAGGAAGCCAAAGCCCTCCTGGCCACACCATCTTTGTAGACAAGCATTTACCTTCAGGGTGCACCTGTCTCTGACTGGACACCTACCTTTGACCAGAAGGACTGAAGAGAATCCCACCTGCACTCCAAACTCCGTCACTCATATTCCCAGATCCCTATAGTCACTCTTGATGTGTGCAAGAATATCATTTGCAGTATCATTAATACCCACATGGATGAGTAGCATGGGGTAGTAGTCAGAGGGCAGGATAATCCTCAACAATGCCTTTGTAATATCTTGGATACAGGCATCTGGCAGGCAGTATACCTCCCGAGATGACATGTCAGGGTGACAGATGGGTGCTTCTACCTCCCTCAGAAGGGAGTCTCCAACCACCACTACTTGACATTTCCTCCTCACACTGGTGGCTATAGACCTCCTAGCCTTGGGGGCACAAGGCTTCTCCTTTTCTGCCTTAGAGAGGGTGATTCCTTATCTCCTGTATCCAGAACAGCATTATGGTTCTCCAGAGCCATGATGGGAGTGATGGGAGCAGAGGTAGAGCACCGCCTGCTGCCAGAAGTCACCAGCTGCCAGTGTCTCCTCTGAGACAGAGGCATCATCTCCATGGAGGCAGTAAGAGCTCAGCTCTCAGTGCTGCACAGGCTCCATATGTCCCCTCTCCACAATCTTCAGTAACACAGAGATTAAAGAGGGTGAGTCTACAGCAGCTCTTTGTGGGACTGTAGATTTGGTCTGACACTGCTGAAAGGCAGGGGGAGCTCAAATTCTACTCCAGTTGCCTGAAGACAATATTAATGCATATGTGCATCAATTAGCTCAGTGGGGTTCTCAAACTATTTACAATGAAGCCCTTCTTTTACCAAAGGAAATAAATGGAGGGGAGACAGTTAAGACAGTAAATTAAAAGGGACAGAAGTTCCTCTGCATTATGGGTGGGGAGAAAGTAAATGCAGTCTCCATCTGAGTAACCAAGGAGAGGCATGCATTTGTGTGTGCACTGAGGATTGATTTTTCAGTCAGTGTAGTAGGAACAGGGCTTGAGACACAGGCCTCTGATACAAGGGCTTGTTAGGAGGCCTGAGGCCTGGGCTAAAGTACTGGTCAAAGCATTGCTAATATAAAGCAAAGTCAGGCTGTGAACTGGAGGCAGTCTTTACTCCCAGAATATGGCAAGAACAGGACAGATATTACAGAAATACACTTCTAAGTACTAGCCTCTAAACACACACACATTCCAGAAGGCTGGTACCAGAACACCCCAATATCAACACATTCCCCACAGATAAGAGGACCACACTGACCCATATTAAAGAGCAGGTCAGTATAATGGCATGATGTGTAGAGATGTTTTGATCAAACCAAAACATACAAGGAGATGGGTGGCATTGAGCCACCGTAACTTGTTAGTATTGGTGTATAAAGTGAAGACCTGCTGAGGGGAGAATTGAAACTCACAAAATTCACCGAGCTGTGTCCATTATCCTGGGCATACATGTGTGAGTAACTGTAGACATTGATCCAGGGAGTTTGGACCCTGCTTCCTTGGTAATAAACCTGGCCCAGTGTCTTTGGTACTGAAACAAGTTTTGTGACATCAGATCACGTCTACCACTAGGCAATTATTTCAAAATTACTAAATTTGACTCATTAACTCCTGATTTAACAAATTTGATCTTGCATGTCCTCACTGTGGGGAAGTGTCGAATGTAGTCCAAGGCAGGCTCCATTAATGTGGACATGATACTCTGGACTCTGAGCCCCAGGAAACACTGGGAGCTGTGAGAGGCCTCTCAGAGGTCAATAAGCTGAATGAGTGGCACTGGAGTATCCACACTAACATTATTTCAGACTTACAAGTTAAGAATTAGAATTATTCCTGATGAAAAGCAGGAGTAGAATTCCATAACCCCTTATTCCAAAATAATGGGCTCGGTAGTGTGGATGCACCACTTACAAATTTGAACGGGGGGGAGAGGGGAGGACATTATTTTGGACCAAGGTCCTTGTGTAGACCAGGCCTCAGTGAGGCACAGTTCTGGCACAGCGCACAGAGAGAACACACACACCCAGCCAAACAACTGATGACATTTGACAAAGGAGTAGAATAGAGTTAAAAAAAATCAGAAGACACTAAAATAGCCCTAGTTATATTTGTTTTGTAGTCTCAGATGTTGGCAATATTGGGTTGTGGGTTTTATTGTCTTACAAATAACTGTGATTGCAACATCAAAATATGCTGCATCTAAGATTTGCTAAAACCACTGGACACTGCCCTCATCTGCACCAAGTTCACATTCAATGCTGATGAGAAGACAGAAAAAAGAGGTTATAAGCCTCTGCTGCACTACACGGATACTGGGTGAAGGGGACAAAATGACCTCTAGTCCAACACAAAGTAACCTCAGGGCTACCCAAAGCTACCCCAGGCACTATGCCAGCTGGAGCACCATGTACTCTTGGTGTGCACCTCAAGCTCCTCCACACCCTTATGTGGGGGCAGAGGGATGCAGGCAATGGTGTAGAGTTCTCTTTGCCTGCTGTCACCACCTGAGTATTACCTTGAATCAGGGGGATCCTTCACTGCCTCTTTACAGCAGAAGCCCAACTGCTTTCCCTGCTCAAGAGGGACGCAGGCCTGAGCTCACTATGTTGTTAAATTAGTTATCATAAAATATCACCAGTGAACACCTCAGTGGTTCTCTGAGGACAGGGGAGCAGAGTGGAGCTGGTCCAGGGCTGAGATCTATGCCCTGTAGGCTACAGTGATCCTGGAGCACTGAGTTTAACACACAACATCACAGTGTTACCAGGCACAGCCTGAAAGAAGCCTGATTTTACATACCGTAGTTTCAGTAATTTACAGTTTTGATGCATCAGCCCCTCATATAGATGCTGCAGTCCTGAATCCATCAGTGTCAACCCCAATATATCTAGGTATGTCAGGGTCTGGCTGGTGATCAGAACAGAGGAGAGAGCTTCACTACATGCCGATGTGAGACCACAACAGTTCAGCCTGCAGGAGACAGGTACACAGGAGAGTAAAAATGACTTATGTATCCCTTATTCTTGGCATTTTGCCTCACGGATACCCATAGGAATCCCTTTGGAGATACACAACTCAATACAGGGACTAGGGATACTGTTATCTATTTACTTTTATTGAAATAACCAGAAAAGATGCTTACTGGAAGTTTTACCATATTGTATAACACACAAACACCCCACATTAAGAAAATATTTCTTTTTGCAAGATCAAGCACCCAAAAGTCAGGAACCAACAAGTTTTAGGCTGCCCAGGCAACCTTAATTTAGCTTCTTTCTATGTCTGTCCAGGGAATTCTTGTTGCTGCCAGGGGTGGGAAGAAGGGATGTGGATCTCTCCCTTTTCCCTTACTGCCCCTGCTGTGCATCTGCCTTCCAGGCTACTTACATCTGGAGATGCTGTGCAACTGCATGTCGGTGCAAGTGCTCCCCATCAAATTTCCCTCTCCATTCTGTTTGCATGTGGGTTGGTGAGACTCCTTTTCTGCCCTTTGCCTGTCCAGCAGTCCCATATGCACACCCCTCTGTAGTACCCCTCCTTGCAATTCCCTGCCCCCATCTCACATGGTCCCCCTTGTGACCCACTCTCCCTCATGGTGTGTTGCCTGTTTCCCCTTCCCTTCCCAACCAGGCCCCTTGCAATGCCCTTTGCCTCACACAGACCCACTAGTCTTGTGCACCCATATGTGTCTGTGTTTCCCCACCCCCCAAACACACACACACACACACATATATGCATCCCTTCACTCCCTGTGCAGCTATAGAAGCTGAGCTATAATAATTCCTGGAAGACTTGTGAAGTTCCAGGGGGATGGCTGAACTCACTCTCCATCAGTGGGGGAATTTTGGTCTTGTCCTACTGAGCATGACACCTTATTGGGGGAGGATAAAGTGATCAAAGGGAAGTTCTCTGCAGCCTTATCAGTGGGCCTGCTTCTTCCACAACTCCCTAATCCCTTTTAGGATTGAGAATAGGTTGCAGCTTGGTTTGTGGGTACAGGCAGCGCCACCAGCTGCATCTCTCAATCTGTGAGTCTCCACAGGTGCCATATACTGTCCTACCTTGAGACAGAGCGTCTATGCTTCTTCTGTTGGAGTCTTAATACAAACAGGCCACTAAAGCCACAGAGAAGCTGGAATGGGGGGACAGGGTGTAATGCAGCCACATCACTGTTTTTAGGTAGGGCAGTGCCCCTGCTCTCCCTGGACTCAGGCCTGATGAACTGAGATTCACGCAAGCCTTGCCAGCTCACCTGCTGGATCAGTGAATCCAAGTGGAGTAGCTGATCCTCAGTCTCATTAATAGTAAGGGAAATTACTGACCCAAGGGGTCTTTGAGAGCAGTTGGTGTTCTCTCTGGAGGGTTATGTAATGGAGAGTGGCACTGCTCATCACCATGAGACAAGGAAGAGGCTAAAAATCACTGATGTTGAGAATAAAAGAAGAAAACAACCAGCCCTAAGGTGAGTCCTGTCCATCTACATACTGCCAGGTGGGGCTTTGAAGCTTTGTTTGTGGTGGGGATAGATAGCAGGAGAAGCATGTCAGACCTTCAGTCAGTGTGTCTGATATGCTTGGGAGAGAATGGGGGGTCTGGCCATTAGAGGTTAGGGGAATTAGCCCCACAGGCAGACAGCTGAAGCACAATGAAGCTGATTTTGATATTTATTCTGCAGGTGCTTTGGAGGCAGATTTTCAGGAGAGCTCCACTTCCACGGTGCAGTTGCTTTGAATATCTGGGCACAAGTCTCACAACAGGGGTGGTTGAGTATTAAGCTCTTTTTGAAAGTCTGGCTTCTAGTCCCCAGTGTATCCCATGTTCTCACAAGCATGGGGTGGCCTTCTGCTTTGAGAGGAGAAACATACACAAGGAAATGTATTGAAATAGAACAAGAAAGAGCCATGGAGTTTTTCTGTTTTGTTTTGTTTTGTTTTATTTTTTTAAATAATTAGATGAGACCAGCATTGGCATCTACTTCCATCTTCCCTGTCTGTAACTGTAAACACACAGCCCCATTCCCAGGAGACTGCCCTTCAAAGGGTATTTTTACATTTTCAAATCCAGCAAGTTGGGGACTTATTGTGAGCCCTTTCTGCAAGTGCTAGAGAGGCTCTTAGTTTTCAGAGTGACAAACCCTGTTGAGTGCTTTACAACAAGGACACCTGGAAATGCATAAAGGAGGCCAAATGTTACTTACCACAGAGCCTCTAATTTGCAATTTGGGTGTGTCAGCTCCTCAAACAACAGCCGTACTCCAGTATTTCCCAGTTCGTGACGACCCAGGTCCAGTTTTGTCAGGCTCCAGTTGGTTTTGAGTAAAGCAGCAAGAGCTCTACAGCCAGCAGCTGTGATACCGCAGTGGTTGTCATAGGGATTGCGCAAGCTGCAGGAGAAAGTCGGGGGGGGAGCGGGAAATGATGGTGCAAATGGGCTCATCAGCATCCAGAATGAGCCCAAAGTCCTGACCCAGGTCCCACCCCTTATCTAGTGAGAAACCATCAATGGGTGGAACTTCCTGTCTAAACTCCACCCCTTGCCCTTCACCAATCAATCAGAAGAATGACCTAGACACCTCAAACCTCTGCAATTGATCAATAAGGAATGACTTTTGGGATAAGATTTCCTTCATAAGCACCATTCCCTCACCCTTTCCATTCATCAAAGAGGATTCAGAAAGGATTTTTAAGAGGTTTCTGTTTAATTCCTTCCCACTCAGCTTTTGACAATCAGGTTAGATTTGGCACTGATCAGCCCAAAGATGATGTGATTCAATCAGAACAGATCCATTTTTATGGGGAGACTGTAAGAGCACCCCCTGGTAGGCAGCTGGGGCAGGCTCAGAGCAGAGATTCAGAGATCCTACCCCTCCATGACCCTGGATTTGCTTGGCTACTGCATTGCAGGACACACCTATCTCTTGTCTATACACCATCAGAATCCAGCTCTGACCATCAGATTTGGGAATAGAAGGGAACCACCAGGCCAAACAAGCCCAAACTCCCAGCATATTTCAGGCACAACTATACAACACAATTCTTGTAACTTCATACTGTGGCAGATCAATGGCACTGGGCTGCATGAATTTGGTCCTATTGGAGTCCAGGAAGTTGGTGGGCATAAGTGCGCCTACATCTAAAGGACCCTCTCCCAGACTACAGGGAAGATCCAAAGAGCCCACTGATTCTGGGGGACAAAGAAAAAAACAATACAGGGATGGGTGTGAGGGTCAAAAGGCTAACACAGGGGGACTGGATGGGGACACCGAGCAGAGAACCCTACTGCTCCTTGACAGTCTCGAAGAGTTAGTAGACGCTGCCCAGTGGAACTCTGCCTGGAGCAGAAAAAGGCCCCACAATTGCAGGCTCCTCCCTTAGCCAACTTCTGCTCCCTGGTTTTGTAGATGGCCATCTTGGCCATAGCCAGGAGGAGGTTGATGAGGAGGTCCTGCAACTTTGTGGGGCCACGGCTGGGGTGTGTGTAAATTAATAAGTGAGGGGAGGAGCTGAAAGAGGGGCCGTAACCTGGCACACTCTAGATAAACATGCACCAGGATCTCCCTCACACCACAGAAAGGGCAAGTTTTGGAAACGTGGGTGAACCACGCCAAGAACACGCCCATGCTCACAGCACCGTGGAGGATGTCCACAGTGAGCCATGGAACCAAGGTGGAATAGAGACTGGGCCACTGGGGCTCCCCACCCTCTATTGACGGTAGGAGGTCCCACCACTTGGTATCTAGGTGGGACACGAGGGTGGGGAATTGAAGAGTGTGAAGCACAAGCATGTGCAGATGACTCTTTGGTGCAGTTCTAAAGGGGACTGGCTGCAACACATGCAGCCAACTTGGGTAAGGAGGGGGGCTGTCAGAAAAGTACGTGGGGCCAGAGGCCGATGGAGAGATCAGCAGGGCTGGGGTGAGGGACAGGTGGGGTGCACCCTCTCACAAGATCCTGTCAAGATAAACTCTAGCAGCAGGCAGCAAAGTACATGCTGGGGGTTACATAGGGTGGAAAGCCCCATGTGCTGGGTGAGTGCCAGAGGATCCACCGAGTCTCCCCAGTCATAGTCCAGGAGGTGTCCGATCCTGGTGACTTCTGCCAGAACCAACCTCCGGCACACCTAGGGGGACTCTGCCACCTGCACATGTGTCTATGGGCCTTTCCTGGGGCAGGACCACAGGGCCTCCAGCAGAGGTCCTCAGGGCCGGGTCCACCCCAGCTCAATTCCCCAAACACCAGGGGCTGCTGATCTAATTGTTTGGTGTAGGCTCAGCTTTACTTAGCTTTCATTTTCCAAACAGAGCAGGCTGGGGCATGTTTCGGGAGCTGCTCATATGTGTGCTGGAGACACTGAATTCTCAATTTCTCCATATGGCTGCAGGGAGCAGGCACTGGCCTTGTGCTCTGTTAAGCTCTTTATATAGAGGCTATCTGTAAAAACACAGAAGAAGCCCAATTTACTTACTTTAAACTCTCTAATTTCCAGTTTTGTTTCAGTCCCTCACACAACAGCTGCACACCAGGATCACTCAAGTAATTGCGACCCAGGTCCAGCTCTTTCAGGCTCCGGATGGTTCTGAGAACAGCAGCGAGGTCCTCACAGCAAGAGTCTCTCAAATCACAAGAACGCAATCTGCAAGAGAGAAATGCAGAGAAGGGAGATTGTGGTGAGAATGGAGCTCATCACAGATATTCTGACAGGCAGCCCTGCCCACCAGCCTCTCTCCCTGACCTGTCAGCATTGAGAATGGGCCAGAAATTCAGCCCTAAGCCCTGTCTCGAGCTCCTCAGTCAATGAGGCTGGCCACAAGGTCCATTAAGTCCTGCCCTTTGAGCTCTCAACCAATCACAGATCAGAGCAGGTCAATCACTACCTGGAGGTTGTACTGCACTGACTCAGTCTTCAGGCACCCAACAACCTATCCCAGAGCAGAGCCCTAAGCACCGGTATTTCCACAGCCCCGTTAAAGCTGGTGATCAGTCAGAGCAACAGCACTACTGGGCCAGGAGCCTTCCTGCTGCCTCACAGTGCATCAGACGATAGACATGCCCAGTGGGCTCCTGTCCCTGTCCCAGCCTTGCCTGAGCCCTGTCCCAGGACTGGCCTTGCCTCACTCCAGCCTCGCTCTAGGCCAGTCACTGACCTGCTTCAGTCTTGCCTCCATCTTCTGATTCACCCCAGACTCTCAGATTCCAAGTTCTTGACTTCAGTTTTTGGCCTATATGTAGACACTGGGTTTGGTATTGACTTAGCTTGTCCCCGGACTCTGATGCCCTGCCCTAAGCCTCTTGCCTGCCTCTGGACTTCTGCTACAGTTCTTAGTCTGGTTTGTCTGCACACTGTGATCTCAGTTTTGATTCCAGCCTGTCCCTGGATTTCATTTCCAGGCCCAAACCTTGGCCCAACCCTAGCTCCTCATGTATCTGCAGCCTACACTTGGTCCAATTCCATGTGTAGGGCCAGGAAGACAGGCAGAACTAAAGGGTCTCAATGCATGGATGAGATGAAGGTGTAAGGAGGAAGGATTTAGATTTATTGAGAATTGGGGAAACTTTTGGGCTGGGGAAACCTTTAAAGGAAGGACGCATGCCACTTCAACCAAAGTGGAACCAGAATGCTGGCACTTAAGATTAAAAAGGTCTGAGAATAGTTTTTAAACAAAGGGCTGGGGAAAAGTCAATGGGTGTGGAGAAGCACATAGATCAGACAGAGACAATTCTTAGGGGAGGCTCTATTAATAAAGATTCTCTATATTCTAATAAGGAGGAGAAGATGGAAGATGATAAATATGGGTAAGATCAGGTGAGAAACTGTCAAATAAAAAAAGAGTGCCATTCTAACACATCAGGAAATGGCGGACAACTAAATAGTGACAAATTTTTAAATTTGTCTACACTATGGCTATGTCTACACTGCCCAGTCTTGTGCAAGAACATATGCAAATGAGGCGTGGAGATGAAAATCGCCGCACCTCATTTGCATACTTAGTGAACCACCATTTTGCACAAGGGGCTTTTGCGCAACAAGGAGCCATCTACACTGCTCCTTCTTATGCAAAAGCCCCTTCTTGTGCAAGAGCCATTCTGCCTGAAAATAAGCATATGTTCTTGCACAAGACTGGGCAGTGTAGACATAGCCTTAGAAGTCTAAATAATAAGATGGGTAAACTAGATTGCCTAGTATTAAAGGACGATATTGATATAATAGGCATCACAGAAACTTGGTGGAATGGGGATAATCAATGGGGTACAGTCATACTAGGATACAAAATATATTGGGAGAATAGAACAGGTTGTGCTGGTCAGGGAGTGGCACTACATACAAAAGAAAATGTAGAATCAAATGAAGTAAAAATCTTGAATGAACCAAAATGTTCTATAGAATCTCTATGGGTAGTAATTCCATGCTCCATATATCCCTATTGCTATATAGGGATAGGGATAGGGATAGGGATATATCTGACCAGGACAGTGATAGTGACTATGAAATGCTAAGGGCGATTAGAAAGGCTATACAAATTTAAAAAACTCAATAATAATGGGGGATTTAAACTATCCCCATATTGAGTAGGTATACACCACCTTAAATGATTGCTTCTTGGAACAGCTGGTTCTGGAACCCAAAAGAGGAAAGGCAATTCTTGATTTAGTTCTAAGTGGAATGCAGGATTTGGTCCAAGAAGTAAATATAGCTAGACCACTGGGAAATAGTGACCATAATATAATAAAATTTAACATCTCTGTGGTGGGAAAAATACTGCAAGAGCCCAACACCATTGCATTTATCTTAGAAAGTGGAACTACACAAAAATGAGGAGGTTAGTTAAAAATAAATTAAAAGGTACAGTGACAAAAGTAAAATCCCTGCAAGCTTCATGGAAACTTTTCAAACATCATAATACAGGCCCAACTTAAATATATACCCCAAATTAAAAACACAGGAAGAGAATTTAAAAAGTGCCACTGTGTCTTAACAACTAAGTAAAGGAAGCAGTGAAATAGAAAAAAAGGCATTTTTTTAAAAATGGAAGTTAAATCCTAATGAGGAAAATAAAAAGGTGCATAAACTCTGTCAAATTAAGTGTAAAGTATAATAAGGCAAGCCAAAAAGGAGACTGAAGTACAACTAGCCAAAAACTCAGAGGCTACGTCTAGACTGCATCCCTTTTCTGTAAAAGGGATGCAATTAGACGATCGCACTGCAATGAAGTGGGATTTAATGCCCCCACTTCATTTAGCAACATAAACATGCCGTTGCTCGAGCTTTGACGAAAAAGCGCCAGTTTAGACGCTGATCTTGCGAAATAAAGCCTTTTCCGAAAGATCCCTTATTCCTCTTAAAAGGGATCTTAAAAGAAGGAATAAGGGATCTTTCGAAAGGCTTTATTTTCCGCAAGATCCGCTGTTTGACTGGCGCTTTTTCCGCCAAAGCCCGAGCCGGAAAAAGCAGCAAGAGGTTTATGCAAATGAAGTGGGGACATTTAAATCCCGCTCATTTGCAATTGCGATGACAGAATTTGCATCCCTTTTACGGAAAAGGGATGCAGTCTAGACGTAGCCAAAAGGTAACAGCAAAATGTTTTTAAAATACATCAGAAGAAGGTAGCCTTCTAACTGGATGATCAAGATGATAAAGGAGCTGTCAGAGATGATAAGGTTATTGTGGAGAAAGTATATACATTCTTTGCTTTGGTCTTCATGGCTGATGATGTTAGGAAGATTCCCAGACAGGAGCCATTCTTTTTAGGTGATAAATTTAGGTGAGGTACTGTCCCAGATTGAGGTGTTATTACAGGAGGCTTTCAAACAAATGGATAAACTTAACAGTAACAAGTTACTAGGACCAAACGGCATTCACCCTGAAGAACGTGGACAACATTCTGGATGGCTTTGCTGCCATGAGCTTCCCTAATTGCAGGGGTGCCATAGAAAGCACATCTGCATCTTTGCTCCCAAACAACATGCCTTGGAGAACATCACTTGGAAGGGGCACATCTCCATGATCCCTGCAGGTGCTCATGGATCAAAAGGGCCACTAATCGTCATCAACGTGGGATGGTCAGGAAAGGTGCATGACACCTACATTTTTTGGAACTCCTGCCTCTTTTCAATGCTGCACACCAAAACTTTTCCCCCCAGTCAGACAATCAGAGTTGGAGAGGTGGACATGCCTACTTTTTTCTGGGTAACCCAACTTACCCTTGGCCCCTGTGGCTCATGAAGTCCTACATGGGCAGCCTGGACCCCAGCAAGGAGAAGTTCAATAATAGGCTGAGCAGGTATAGAATGGTGGTGGGATGTGCAACTGAACATTTAAAGGGGAGGTTTAGGAGTCTCCTGACCAATTTTTACCTCAGTGAATGTACATTCCCTTTGTGGTAGCGACCTGTTGTGTGCTTCATAACCTGTGCAAGAACAAGGGGGAAAATTTTCTGGCAGGGTGGAGGGCTGAAGCAGAGTGCCTGGCCTGAGAATTTGAGCAACCCGACACCAGAGGCATAAGGAGAGCACAGAAAGGGGAAGTGCAAATCAGAGACATATTGAAGGACAGTTTTATGTACAGTCTCTTTTGAGACTCTTCTTTGAGGATTTCCTCAAGTTGCCCCTCCAGCTCCCTTTGTTTCCCTGTCCATTTGCTTATGGAACATCTCTTCCCTTGTTGGTTTGCACCTGCAGATCAAAGCCAGGTGGACAGAGGCAGTGGGAGGTGGAGGATGCACTAAGCTGGCTGCTGTCCCAGCTGCAAAGAAAAGTTATTAGGAGACATTCCCAGAGGTACATTGTGTGAAGCTGAGCTGTAATCACTTAGCCTACACTAAAGGTCACTATATAGACAAAGGACAAGTATTCCTTGAAAGACCAAATATTTGCTTTAAAGTGGGTACTTCACAGCAGGTGCACAGAAGACTCAGTGATTAGAACACACTCAGTCTGGAAGCAGCCTGGCATGGCAAGGGGCCTGCTATGCCAGAAGCCTGCAGGCGGGAAGGGTGATGGCGGCAAAAGGTGACTTCCTGCTGTGTCTGACACACACTGATTCCAGCACATGGAGCATCCAAGGGACACTACTACTTTCCCAGCTAGGGCCAGTGCCTGAAGGTGTAGGAGGGAAGGGGCAGGGCATCTTCCCACTGTATCTGGTGCATGCCAGGTCCAGTGCACACAGCCTCCTGGAGACACTGTTTCTTTTCCTGCTTACAGAAGGGGAGATGTGTGTGTGGCACCTGCAGCCTCCCAGGGAGAGTGCTAATAGGTTCCCCTCCTCCTTCATACAGGTTGCCATGTGAGATATCAGTCTTCTCTGAATCACAGTGAATGATCAGAAGTGGATGTTGACTGAATGTGGCCATACATGGAGACCTTATGCTGTAGTGCTTTGTGGTTCATTGATGCCAGGGGGAGGTGTCCTACGCAGAGGACAGCATAAGGCTGTCTTCCCCAAAAACCTTGTGAAAAGGATGAAAGAGTTCCTATGTGAGAGCTTCATGGAGCTGTGCAGACAAGACGTGTACTCCATCTTCAGACACATGAACAAGCTGTTCCATGTCCCCTACACTGTATAGACACAGAGAGTGTCGCGCCTCACACCCTATTGCCTGAACCCTCTTGTAGTTAGACAAAATGTATGAACTCACCAGAAATGCCCTTCCCTGGGTCATCGATGTCTCGGAGACATCCTGAGAGGCAGGACTAGCTCCAGTGTCATAAGGATCTTTTACGCATCTGTGTCTAATCTATTCATCCTCCTCATGCCCTCCACCATCTCACTCTCTTCCTGGCCAGTTCTTGGTGTCTTTTGTCCAGCCTCCAGCACCACGCTGGGGAAGCTGGCCAACCTCCTCCAGAATGGCATCCAGCTGGTCTTAGTAGTGGCACATGTAAAGTGCTGCCCCAGAATGTCTGTTCTCCTTTGCCTCATGATGGGACTGGCAAAGTGCCTTGATTTTTTCCCTGCACTTCTAGGTGTTCCTGGAATGGCCTTTAGCCACCAGACAGATTGTAGGTGCTGTAGGTGTTGCCATTCCTCTTCCTGTTTCTGAGCTCTTTCTTGATGGACTCATCCCTCCACACCACCAAGAGGTCTAAGATTTCCTGCACATTCCAGGCTGGTGCTCTTCTGCACCCCTAGGAACTGAAGTTTGGGGGACTAGGTGTTGCAGTGCTTGGAGGATCTTTGGAGGACCTCATCTCCATTTGTACCACAGTGTACTGCTCACTGACAACACTGGTCAAGTGCAACAGACCATTCTAATGTTCCTGGGGCTTTCTGAGGTCACCAGGAGATCATAGGAGGTGGAAGATCTGGGCAGAGCAGACAGCTGCAGGAGGCCTCCTAGAGTCCAATAGCCTTGAGTTTCTGGCAAAACTTCATCTACAGTACCATAACTTTGACCGTGCAAGGCTGTGAATAGCATTATTCCCGGTGAAAAGCAGTACAGAAATCAATATCCATGTCCTCTGAAGGTAATGCAACAGATTTGATAGTGTGGATAAATCACTTAGAAAAGCAACAGTATTTGGCTAAGGTCCATGTAAAGTCTTAGCGTAGACCAGGCATGAATGAGTAAGCAAACCTGTGTCTTTCTTTTTTTAGAGGAAAAATATCTGTCTCTTATTTTCAGAACAACTTTTCTTTGAAGAAAAGGAAAGGAGTAATTTTATTATCTGTCCTTATGTATACTTTACTTATCCTGTTTTTTAACAAGCAGACACACAAAAGGTGAAAGATAGAAATCAGAAAAGATGGGTGAAAGATGGGTTTTATTGATGTTTTTGGAACAACGTATTGTTGATTACTTGTGTGGGTGCTTTTCACTGGCAAGTCAACTATGTCACCTGCTACTTGGACCCTGGTTTACAATCTAGCCAGGGATGTTTTTGGAGTACATCTTTTCTTCTTAGAGAAGGCAGGTTTGGATGAATACAGCATAGTTGACTTCAGAATGTGATGAAAAGTCAAAGAAAGTAAGGCAAAGAACAGAAGGAAAGAAATGGAGGCAGAAAATTATACAACAAAGGAAGGGAAAACCATGCAGCATCTTATGTGCTTCAGCAGTGCTGGCAGGTTTAAGCCCCACTGCTGGGCTGAGGATTGCATGGCATGGTAATGCGATGACATTCATCACTCACAGGTAAAAACAAAGTTTCCTGCACAAGCTTAAGGCCAGCCAGCTTTTCTCTCTGGAAGAAAGTTCTTTAGCTGAGCAGAGTTCCAGGGCTGGCAGTTTGGGGTTGAGCTGGGATTGAAGGTGGGATGGGAGTTGAGACGGGAGCTCATCTGAGGTGATCGGAATGGTTTTTTTCCCCAACATTTTTAAGGAACCCAAAATGGAAAAAGTGAGCATTATAGTTCATCTCCATTATCATTTTGTGCACCAGTTAGTCCTAATATCCATCACACCATTTTCCAGCTCCATGTCCTCTGTTTTTCACAAGCGTAGTTTTAACAGTCCTTGGATTATATTAGCATGACCTTTTTCATTTAGCTAATCTATTTTCTCTATCTGGTTTTCTTGTAGCTGTGAAAAGAATCAATATTGTAAACAGCTTGACCTATTTTTTGTGTTTATTGCAACATCTTATAGACTCTCACATATTGTTACATTTGCACTCACAATAGGGATCTACATTACAGCTCCCAGCTACAATTGCCAGGCCTGAGGAGGGGAGGCAGCCACCAGGCCCAGCACTGGCAGCATCATGCCCACCTTCTACTGAGACCAGGGTTAAGGGGTGAAAGACAAAACAGGCTCCCAGCAAGAGGGATCTCTGATATTTGAGGAGAGAAGAGCTCTTCAGAAGGGGCGGGGGGGAGGGCAGCCATGAAAACTATTGTCAGGGCTTGTTTCATGCTCCCTGTTGAACTTGTGAAAGCAGAAGAACTGCAGGTTTCTGCAACCCTCTGCAGAGTTTGGGCTCCTGATAAAGCTGCCAGTCATCTGAGTGGGTAACCAAGGCAGCAGACTGGGTACAATTGTGTGCACCTCAGGGATCATCTCAGTCATGGATGTCTTTGTCCTCCTTCAAGGCCTCATGGGGAGTCCTCTGCAAAACCATGTAAGGATGTTAAGGACTAGTCGACTATCTGATAAGCAAAAGCTTATCGGATAGTCAAGTTGACTAGTTGCTTCCCCCTCGCTTGCTGCCTCTATCAGATAGGGCAGCAAAGGGGTGGGGAGAAGTGGTACTTCAAAGCGGCACTGCTGCACAGCAGAGCTGGGGATCAGCTGTGTGGCTTCCACTTTGAAACCCCAAGGCGGCATTTCAAAAGGGCAGCCGCCACACAGCTGATCCGTGGCTCAGATGTGCAGCGCTTCCCCTTTAAAACACTGAAGCGCCATGGAGCCAGGGATCAGCTGGGGACTCCCAAGCTGACCCTGGGTTCTACGCTGCATTTCCACAGCAGCACAGCATGGAGACGGGGGTTAGCAGGGGACTGTGAGGTCCCCGCTGATCCTGGGCTCCATAGCTTTGAAATGCACACGAGGACCCCTGGGCATGCTTGTACATTTTAAAACTGGCATGTGCACGCAGCCTAGAGTCAATGG
This sequence comes from Rafetus swinhoei, assembly GCA_019425775.1. Taxonomy (NCBI): domain Eukaryota; kingdom Metazoa; phylum Chordata; order Testudines; family Trionychidae; genus Rafetus; species Rafetus swinhoei. The sequence continues at coordinate 14,010,957 of CM033446.1, read as the reverse complement.
GACTTCCCCCTGGCCTCTGGCTGCATGCAGAGTTCCGCATTCCTCCTTTGAAATGTACAAGAGCCCCAGCGGCAGCTCTTGTACATTTCAAAAGAGGAATGTGGAAGTGCCTATTGACTATTCGAGTAGTCGATGGAAATTCCATCGACTACTCGACTGGTCAATTAACCGCAATGTAAAATCTTTACACCCATGGAACAGCCCTACCAATTCTAACAGCTGCCAAACACTGTGCACATCCCAGGCTCCACACCTACCAGAATTGGACACTGAAGTGACCCCTTCATCTTTACAGTTGCCTTGCAACTATGGTCATCCAACTGATAGGGGAGCAGAGCCCACAACACTTGGGAGTGAAAAAAAGAGCTGCTGAATGTGTGTGAGGAGCATTCAGACCCTGGGTGAAGCCACGAGTTCTATAAGGGAAGGAGAGCCCCCAAAATATTTAGGAGGCAGGAGGAGAGGAGCCTCCAGTGGCATGAGGGACTCTACAGTTGGGGTAAAGACAGAGAAAAACCCCATGGGTGGATGTGGGAAATTGGGGAATAAACCTTAAATTGAGGGGCAGGAGCTATGGAGAGAAGATGCCATCCAAGATAAAGTGATGAACAACACACTCCCACCCCATAACATTTATAGATTAAGCAAGAGAGAAAGAAGACACTTGAGAAGGCAAGGAGAAAAAGACCCCAAAGTAGGGAGAGGAAATCTGAGGGGAAAGAAGGACCCCAACCAGATTCCAAAAACTTCATTCCCCTCAACAGTAATAGAGAGGTGTTGTATTAATTGTATTAAATTTTCCCATCAATATTTGTTATTAAGAAAAGAAAAATTGCCATACTGGACCAGAACATAGGTACATCTAGCCCACTATCCTGTCCTCCAACAGTGGCCAATGCCAGGTACCCATGATGAATGAACAGAACACATAATCATCAACTGATCCATCCAAATTATTCTTCCCCTGTCACCCATTCCCCTGTTATGGTCTTGGCCTTCACCATATCCTCTGGCGAGGAGTCCCATGGGTTGACTTCATGCTCTGTAAGGAAATACTTCCTTTTGTTTGCTTGAAATCTGCCACCTATTAATTTCATTTCATGACCCCTAGCTTTTTAATAACACGTCCTTATTTATTTTCTCCAAAACAGACATGACTTCCTAGATCTCTACCATTTCCACCCTTAGTGCTCTCTTTTCCAAGCTGAAAAGTCCCATTCTTGCTAACCTCTCCTCATACGGGAGCCCTTCTTTATTCCTAATCATTTTTGCCTTTTTCTGAACTTTTTCCAATTCCAATATATTTTTTGAGATGAGGTGACCACAGCCACAGAAAGTATTCGGGATATGGGTGTGCCATAGATGTATGTAGAGGCATTTGATTCATCCATTTAATAAAAACTTCTATCACTTTTCCACAACCAGACTTACAACTGAGGCAGTACTACCAGAACCAAATTATTACTATAGGGGTAAGGAAATGACCTCCTTCCCTTCCACCATGATGTGTTTAATGGAAGAGCTATGGGTCAGGTGGGAAAGTGAAAATCTACCATGGTGAGGACTGAAAGAGAACCCTTCAGGATGAGCAAAGAAAGTTAGGAGACACACTAAGTGGAGGATGGAGAAAGGCTGTTCTCAGTAGTGACAGATGGCAGAACAAGGAGCAATGGCCTCAAGTTACAGTGGGGGAGGTCTAAGTTGGATATTAGGAAAAGCTATTTCACTAGGAGGGTGGTGAAGTACTCAGATGGGTTATCTAGGTAGGTGGTGGAATATCTCTAAAGGTTTTTATGTCTCAGCTTGACAAAGTCCTGGCTGGGTAGATTTAGTTGGATTGGTCCTGCTTTGGGCAGGGGGCTGGACTTGATGACCTCCTGAGATCTCTGCCAGCTCTACGATTCTATGAGGGACCCTATGGGAAACAATTAGGGATGGGGGCAGGAGAATTTATAAAGATGGCAGGAATAAATTAGCTATAGGGGGAGTATCAAGGGAACAGAGATAAGGAGGAGGAAAAAAAGAAGATGAAGAGAGGGATTTAGAAGTGGAAGTGCAAGAAAAAAGTGAAATGGAGGGAAAGCACAGACAGATGAAAGGCTGAGGAGGAAACAGACAAGAAAATACCTGGGGGAAATGAAATGAGAACATTTTTAAAAGGGGGGGATAGGGGAGAGGAAAAATAGGGGAACTTAGGGTTCTTTAAAATCATTTTGTAGAAAAGTTGGAACCCAAATATTGCAATAACATACACACTCACTGAAAGTTGAAAACATGCCCAAATCACGATTTCAGTGTCAAAGAATTTTTACTGGAAATCATTACAAAACTGGCTTAAAAATCATGAAAACTGTCAGTGTTAGCCAGTCTAACACAGTATGATTTTCTGTGATAACAAGGTTCTCAGAGGACTTGTTGGGAATGGTAGTAGAGGAAGTGCGCGTCCATCGTTTCTTAGATCAGAGGCAGGAATAACCTGGGTTTCTGTTTATTACAAAATGTTAAGAGTAAAATAAAGGGGTTTCAGTCCTGATTTAATTGTATATTTTACTTATACTTAATCTTAGAGATGTTGCTACCTCTCTATACATTTCCTTAATCAATATAAGTTGATGCTGAGTTGTAGAACATAGCTGTGCTTATATCTATTGGAAAATTGTATATATTTAAGATCATGTGGGGTTTGGTGCACTTCTATCTTTACAATATGTATTTTGATATGCTCATGCAGGATCCCAGATGAACGCCAGATAATTTTTCTTATTATTCTAAGCAAATAGAATTTTCCTTTTGAAACTTATGAAATACTTCAAAAAGCCTGGAAATTCTCCCTGACATTTCAAAAATGCCTGGGAGATCAATACCTATAGGTAACCCTGTCTGGATTTAGTTATTACCCACCATTCTTTGCAGCCTTTATATGTTTGTTTAAGTCTTATCTAGTCATTAGTCAGAACTTTTGGAGATTTGCAGATACATTATAGGAAATCACAATGTGTATCATGGTCAGAAATTTATCAGCTGTACAGGCTCTGATGAATAAATTGTATTGGAACAGTAGCTCTATTTTAAAATCCTAACCATAATAAACAGTGGCCATGCCTATTAAAAGAGCACATTTCTGAAGCTGAGAAGCATAGAGGAATGAACAGAGCTCAGTGAAAGAAAGAGACAAGTCTTGTGGTTAAAATTCTGAAGTAGCATTCTGGTTCTGCTATAGACGCCCTGAGTGACTTTGGACAAGTCAACCCATTTTTATAGGTCTCAATTTTCCATCTGAAAAATATGAATAACCATAATTTCCTCCCACCCTTTGTTTCTATGGTCTCTTTAGACTATCCGGTCTATGTGTATTATTGCTCCTGCTTCTGCCACAATGTCCTATTCTGATACTAGTGTCACCTTTGTCCAATCAATAGCAGGTGTCTGGGGCAAGGTGGATTGGAGGAGAAATTACAGACATGAAGTCCGAATAAACTCTGAGTATAACTTGTTCTATTTACACATCTACCCCAGTTCTGGAATGAGGTGGTGTGATGGATAGGAGTAGTGCTGGCCAGCATTCGGTGACTAAAGTGTTAAACTCAGGTAGGTGTTGGCAGGGAGCCAGAAGAATGAATGGGATACAGTGCTAAAATTTAAATGCTGTTGTTGTTTCTCTTTGTGGGAGTTCTAAGTTAGGAGCTGGAAGAAGCAAGATGAAGTAACCAACAGAATTATCATGCCTACAAGAAATATTGGGCATGGGAATGGACTGGGCCTTGAAGTACGGATCAGTATGGATTGTGAGTAGATAGAGAAATGTATCTTTAGTGGTGATCAGAGCATTTTTCTTTAATTTTCTGTTTGGTTAAACTTCTCTGTGTCAGTTCCATGTACCTTCCCTCCACTAGTCACCATACCTAAGCTGCAGCCCAAACAGACTGTATTTCTTTGTGTTTTGATCTGTTCTTTTCTTAGTTGCTCTATAACACATAGCAACCAAGTATACTTTATCAAGTATATCTTTTTGTTTTGTTAATAAAATCACCTTTTTTAAGGAAATGATTTGATTCTTATGTCCTGGAAGGTAACAGGTGCTCTGTGTGTACGCCTGCCTAGACTGAAGAGCTAGCTATCCCATATTGCAGTTTCATTTCTTGTGGGTTTTTTTCTTTTCTCAAGCTTTCTTTTGCTAAAAGAGCTTGGGGTATCCCTTGGGAAGAAGTTGAAGTGTCTTTTTCTGCTTACACAGCTCCCTTTCTTCCAAAACCCACTCTACATGAAACCTTACTTACCCAAAACATTAACAGTGTCTCCCCACACCTAAAAACTTGCTCATGTGCTTCAAAAAGAAAAATAAATGTGGATGACTGTAACTAAGCCATCTGGTAGTCCCTGCCATCACAGCATGTCTAGTGCCCAACACATCACACAATCAGATCCTGAACTCAGTGGGGGAATTTTGGCACTACTAAAACACACGACTAATAAATAGTATTACAACTACCTTAAAAAACATGTGGAATTTATTCTGCCATCATTTTAGGATTAGTATTGCCTAAGGCAACAAGAAGTTATCTATGGCTGACATGATGTCAAGAGAAGCTCATTGGAGCAATTTTTGTTTGAGATCCTGAAACCCAAAGAACAGAGATGCTTAGGCATGTTGGTGACTGCCAAAAACCTCCTGGAGCATAAAGGTGTTGGGCCACGAACCATGACTGAAGGACAAGCACCCAGAAATTCTCTTGACCAAATCAATTCTATATTCTGTGCTGATCACGCAAGGTGCATGGAGTTCACTAATAAGTTGTGCTTAAAAATTATTGAAGAGTTTCTGTACAAGGCATCAATTTGGTAGCTCAATAGTCAAAATATTTGGCTTCCCATCAGAGTTGCTGAAAAGACCACTTCATGCACATTTCTTTATGCTGTGAATTAAAAGGCCCCTTTCACACAAACATAAATCTTTATATTTAGTTTTTACTTCAAAGAGGTAATGTAAACAAGTCTGATCTGCAGAAATAAGCTTTTTGTCATGTTCTACTTTGGCTTATGCCTCAAACCTGATATTCAGAGTGAAACGGGTGGAGAAAAATATTTTTTTAAACACACCCCACTCCATTGTTTGGTTCTTGTCCGGTTCTTTTACTTTGATTTAAATTGGATTTTTATTTAAATAAAATACACTTTTCTTTAAAAAATAAACAAATTTCAAAGTAAATTTCAAATTCTAACATCTTATATTAAAACCTACTTTAATTAATTAATTAAAAACAATAGTCAAGCAGTTTGTCATTGCTGCTAACATTTTAAAGAAATTCAATCACTGAACTGGTGGAGTCACTGGTTCAGCAATTGGAAGTCCTGAGAACCCTGGCTCCAGCTAGGGGCTCAGTTTCAAGTAACAGGGAGCCTGGAATGCTGAGAGTAGTAGCTTGAGATGGGGAGCAGCTCCTGGCTCCCTGACACAGAACTAGGAGCCTGGAAGCCTTTGCTCCCTACTTCTAAGACTCTGGGTCTTTCATGTGGGCTTCTATGCTATTTGAAAGTGAATAGTGCACTCACAGGAACTCAGCCCTCATTTAAGAGTCAAGTTTCAGCTGTCTTGACCCAAATGAAATGTTTTGTATTAAACTGTGTTTTCCTGTTGTTTGGCATTGCCTCCTGTAATTGTAGTGTGGGAACCTGACACAGCCATTCTCCCCTGTGCCCAGGGTTCCTGCACAGACTACATCTCCCATGATGCAGCTTCCATCCTCCCATGATAGGCAAAGGAGAGTCCATATTACATGATGGGAGATGTAGACCTCTAGGGGAATCTGACACAGATGAGAACAGAAGGTACAATTACTGTAAGGCAGTTTAATGGAATGTTTTGTCAGTTCCACAACAAGCCCCCCAAAAAACATTTTTATTTTTCTGATGGAAAAATCAAAATATTGATGCAAACTCAAATATGAAGCTGCATATGGTACATTCTTGACCAGCTCTGCACAACAGTCCGCATGCTCCATTAGCTGGCAGAGCAAATTCTTCTAGTTTAAGTACTGGAGCATAAAATGTACATGATCAAGTAACAAAGTCAGTCACTGCTGCAGATCTGTAGATCTCATGCCTGGGGGTGGGGGGGGGGGGAAGGGCTCTACAGATGCACTGAGCAGAGGGGATCTGCAGCTGAGTAGTGACTCCAACAGCAAGGGGAGGGCAGGAATATGGATGTTGTGGTAAATTCTCTGATGGGAAGTCACTGACAGAAGGCTTTTTTTAACTACCAGTGGGTGGGATATGAGAGGTCATTGACAGCATCTGACAGATGGTGTCTGCTGCAGGCTGTGTAATGGAGAGTGGCATCTCTAGATCATCAAGAGGGAAGAGAAACAAAGAGGTTAAACACTACTACTAGTAGGAATAAAAGGGGTAAAACAAGCAGCACTGAGATGAGTCCTGTCCACCTACACAGAGGTGGGAGAGCTCTGAGACCTTGATAGAAGCCAGGTGGGGTACATGGTGACAAGCACCCCTGCCCTGCAGACTGTGGATCTGATGATCTCAGGAGAGAACAAGAGAACCTGCATTAGACATTAGTGGCATTAATTGGAAGTTTCCAGTGAGAGCAGCAGCTGGTGTAGCAGGAGGCTAATTGTGCAGCTCACTTTGCTGGTGCTTTGGAGGCAGATTTTTCCAGAGGACTCAGCATCCAATGTGCAAATCCCTTTAAAATCAGGTGGGAAGTGTCACAATGGGAGCTGCTGGGTGCTGAGCAATTTTGAAAATTTGGCATCAAGTTCTCAGAGTTCTCCAGAATCTCAGAGGCCTGGGATGGGGCTTCTACCTTGAAAACAGAATATAAAGAGCAGAAATGTAGTGAAAGAAGCAGAGCCACAGTTGTCTCCAAGTATTTTAGTTTTTTATAATGAGTCCAACATTGGCAACTGCTTTCCCCTGCCCTGTTTGTAACTGTAAACAAATCCCCATCCCCAACAAACCACACTTCAAAGAGTGTTTTGTCAAATTGTCCTGGCTCTCAGCTAGGAGCTCAGTCAGCCCCAGCCTTGGGAACATCAAATAGGGCTGAAGCATAACCCCAAATTGAGTATAGGGAGGTTTAGAAACATCAATGTCCTGGGGTCTCTTTTGCTTTTATTTGTTAAATAAAATTCAAGGTGTCAAAAATTATTAGCACAATCTAACATGGGTTTTGACAATAATTTCTGATTGGAGGCCACTCCAAGACTTTGGTAAGTGGTTGAGGGCCACACTCTTCCATGATATTAACGGTGGAGGTGTAGGGTCTGAGATGTAGGTTATGTGCAGAAGCGAGCTTGGGATAAGGGATTAGGGTACAGGAGGGAATGTGGTGTCTTGGAGGGAGTTTGGGTGAAAGAGGCAGTTTTGACCTGGGGCTCTGGAGTGGGATACAAGAGGAGGTGCAGGGATTTGGATTGTGAGCTAGGGCAGGAAGGGTTTGTTACCTGTAGTAAGGGATTGGGGTGAAGGGTTTGAAGTGTAACCTACAGAAGGAGGAGGTTGTGACCTTGGGCAGGGGATTGGGGTCTGGGATCTGGGAGGGAGTATGGGTACAGGAGGGGGCAGAGGGTTTGGGTTATGTGGAGTAGAGGTTCTGGAATGGGGGTCATATAGAGTATTGTGGAGGAAAGGGCTGGGGTGCTTGTGGCAGTCTCATCGGGAGACTCACCTGAGTGACTTCTGGCCAGCAGCCCAGCATATTTCTCAGGCAGGGTCTCTGGGAGTAGAGGCAGCACATGAAGGCTCCCCCCCCCCCCCTTCCCCTGGGCTTGCAACTGTGAAAGAAAAATGGCCCAGTAGCTACTTTTCTAAGAGACTTGTGGGGATAAATGAGGGGAGGGCATGGCTGAAACCCACCCCCCTGTGTCCATGGGTAGATCTGGTGGGTTGGTGAGCCAGATTTGGCCACGCCATTATCTATAAAATAGGCTGTTAGCTGAAGGGTATCAGTGACCGCTTTTTAAGAAATGCAACTGTGTTTCCTGTAACAGGGTGGCATTCACCTCCCATGAGCACCTGGTCTAGCCGAGTGCAAGTGCCTCTCAGTTTGATGCCAAAAGCCTCTTCAGCAACTCACCCTCTGGCTGAGTCACACACCCTGTGTGCAAATCACTCAAACTCCTTCCAGGGTTCACCTTTAATAGGAGCCCATCTCTGTGCCCTCTGTATTGTCCCTCTGAGACTGTCTCTAAATCTGTTTCCTCACTCTTGATGAGAGTGGTGCCTTCAGGGCTTCCCCTTCCTGGAACAGCTCCTTGCCCTGACCTCAGGGCGTTAGCTCAACATAGTCCTGCAGTCTCCAATGCGCTCTCCACTCAGAGCTCTCTGTGGTGCTGTCACTCCCTCAGCCAGACAGTCACTCCCAGTCTTCACTCCTTGAGATTGGCACTGCAACTGCCTGCTGCTTTGTATTGCAGCTCCATTTATAGACCTTCCTGATTGGATGGTTCCTCCTTCAGCCACTCTAGCCTGTCTGGAAGACTTGTCTATGGTCCTTTTCTCAGACAGAACCACAGGGCCTCTGTCAGCAGGCCTTAGAGCCTGGTCACCCCACCACATTTCCCCAGTCATCAGGGGGCTGCTGATCTAATTGTTTGGTGTGGGCTCAGCTTTACTTAGGTTTCATTTTCCAAATAGGGTATGCTGAGGCGTGTTTTGTGAGCCACTGATATGCATACTGGACATGGATGTCTGGTTTGCTAGGTGAAGGGAGGCTCTGCCTACCCAGAGCTGTGCTGTGCTGGTCCCTTCCTCCCTCCCTCTCTCTCCCCTACCCCCGCCTCCAACTTGCATGTGGGGTTGCTGTGGAATGTTGTTCATATGGTTCAGGCTGGTTCCAAGGTGGCTGGGAAGGCAAAGTAACAGGGAGCCTCCTCAGAAGCCTACCCCTGAGTCTGCACGGAACAGACATGGTGCTGGAGACACTGAATTCTCAACTTCTGCATATGGCTGCAGGGAACAGACACCAGCCATATGCTCTGTCAAGCTCTTTAAATAGAGGATATCTACAAATACACAGTAGAAGCCCAATTTACTTACTTTAGACTCTCTAATTTGCAGTTTTGTTTCAGTCCCTCACACAGCAGGTGCATGCCATGATCTCCCAGGGTATTACCAGACAGGTCCAGTTTTATCAGGTCCTGGTTGGTTCTGAGAGCAGCAGCAAGATCCTCATAGCAAGAGTCTCTCAAACGACAATAATAAAACCTGCAGGGGAGAGAAATGGAGAGAAGAGGGATTATGGTGAGATTTTCTGACAGACAATCCTGCCCACAAGCTCCTCTCCCTTACCAATTAGCACTGAGAATGGGCCACAAATTCTGACATAGGCCCTGTCTCAAGCCCCAACCCTCTGTCAATGAGGTTGGCCACAAAGTTCCTTAAGTCCTGCCCATTGAGCTCTCAACCAATCACAGATGAGAGCAGGTCCATTGCTACCTGCAGCTAGTACTCCACTGACTCAGTCTGCAGGTGTCCAACAACAACCTGTCCCTAAGCAGAGCCCCAGGCACAAGTACCGTATTTTAGTGAACATAACCCACAGGGTATATTCGTTTTTACAACACCCCCTCCCCCCCCGCAGGGTATTCTAGTGCACAGGGTATACAAAAAATTTTTTACTCACCCAGGGGGTGAGTGCAGGTGCGCGGGAACCTGCTCTAACAGCGGATGGAACCGGGGAAAGCATTGGAGAGGGAAAAGCTCCGAGGTCCTGTTTGCCATCAGGCAGATGGTCCCAGAGCCCAGCTCTGCAAGGGGCAGGGTCACCCCATCTGTCCCGCCCTGCCTCTGGAGCAGAATGCAGGAAAGCCAAAGTAAACTGACCAGGGGCAGGAAGGTCGAGAGTCACCTGATTTTTGCGTGGCTACATCCGGCATCTGGGCTGGAGCCCATTCACGTGGACGCAGCAGCCCTGCCAACTCGCAGATCTCTTGGTGAGTGGGAATGGGAGTGGTGTGCTGGTATGCTGGATGCCCCTATGCTCCTGTTTGGGGCCAGGCCCGTGATCCATGGGTGGCCGTTAACTCTCATTCCCCCGCCTGGAGGTTGTGCAGCTGTGCAGGAACCAGGTGGGGTGAGTGCTGCCCTGTCTGGAGGGTGGCTAATTCCCCCCCTGCCGGCCCCTAGAAGCCTCCCCCCCACCCTGGCACAGTTTGAAACCAAGTTTTGTATACCCTGCAGGTTATACTCGTGCACGGGGTATACAAGATTTTTTTTACTCAGTTGGGAAAAACCGCGGGGTATATTCGGGTGCGGGGTATATTTGCTAAAATACGGTGTTTCCACAGCCCCGTTAAAGCTGGTGATCAGTCAGGGCAACAGCATTACACTGCAACCACTAGACCAGCAAGGTGAGGGTGGTAACTAGGGAACAGAGGGTGCCAACCTGGTATGTAAAGAGGTGATGTAAATAGTTGGTACATGTCTATAAAAGGACACCACAAACAGCAAACACTGACCAACCTTGGGGGGCAGAGGGTGTGCACTAGGCACCTGAAACACCAGGTGTCATTGTTGAGACTTACAGAACACACAGTGGCTTAACATTAGCTAACCACTGTTAAAAATCTGTCATTTGGCAAAAGGCCTGCTGTGTGTTGGTACATTGTCAATGCTTGCAGAATGCACAGTGGCTTGGCATTGAGACTTTCTGTTGAGAATTGTTAATGCATCACATTTGACAATAAACCTGCTCAATTGATTTCATCCTTGCCTGAATCTGTCATTTCTAGGGGCTCTCAGAGAGCCACTGTGTTGATCCAAGTGCAGGGGTCTAACACTTTAAAGGGAACACATACACACACACACACACACACAGCCAAAAGTTTATCATCACCGATGGATTAGAGGACCTGTCAAGAGTGAACCAGGAAAACCCTGAAACCCTGACTGACAACAGAGGGCAGCCATGAGAAACTATTGTCAGGGCTTGTTTCATGCTCCCTGTTGAGCTTGTAAAAACAAAAGAAGTGCTGGTTTCTGCAACGCCCTGCAGAGTTTGGGCTCCTGATAAAGCTGCCAGTCATCTGAGTGGGAAAACAAAGCGGCAGACTGGGTACAATTGTGTGCACCTCAGGAATCATCCCAGGCATGGATGTCTTTGTCCTCCTTCCAAGCCTCATGGGGAGTCCTCTGCAAACCCATGTAAGAGCCCTCCCAATTCTAACAGCTACCAAACACTGTGCACATCCCAGGCTCCACACCTACCAGAATTGGACACTGAAGTGACCCCTTCATCTTTACAGTTGCCTTGCAACTATGGTCATCCAACTGATAGGGGAGCAGAGCCCACAACACTTGGGAGTGAAAAAAAGAGCTGCTGAATGTGTGTGAGGAGCATTCAGACCCTGGGTGAACCCACAAGTTCTGTAAGGGGAGTAGAGTCCCCAAAATATTTAGGAGGCAGGAGGAGAGGAGCCTCCAGTGGCATGAGGGACTCTATAGTTGGGGTAAAGACAGAGAAAAACCCCATGGGTGGATGTGGGAAATTGGGGAATAAACCTTACATTGGGGGGCAGGAGCTATGGAGAGAAGATGCCATCCAAGATAAAGTGATGAGAACACTCTCCCACCCCATAACATTTATAGACTAAACAAGAGAGAAAGAAGACACTTGAGAAGGCAAGGAGAAAAAGACCCTAAAGTGGGGAGAGGAAACCTGAGAGGAAAGAAGGACCCCAACTGGATTCCAAAAACTTCATTCGCCTCAACAGTAATAGAGGGGTATTGTATTAATTGTATTAAATTTTCCCATCAATATTTGTTATTAAGAAAAGAAAAATTGCCATACTGGACCAGAACATAGGTACATCTAGCCCACTGTCCTATCTTCCAACAGTGGCCAATGCCAGGTACCCATGATGAATGAACAGAACACATAATCATCAACTGATCCATCCAAATGATTCTTCCCCTGTCATCCATTCCCAGCTTCTGGCAAACAGGCAGATGCTAGGAGAAACAACCCTGCCCATCCTGGCTAATAGCCATTGATGCACTTATCCTCCATGAACTTATCTAATTCTTTTTTGAACCCTGTAATGGTCTTGTCCTTCACCAAATCCTCTGGCAAGGAGTTCCACAGGTTGATTGCATGCTCTGTAAGGAAATACTTCCTTTTGTTTGCTTTAAACCTGCCACCTGTTAATTTCATTTAGTGACCCCTAGCTTTTATTATGTGAAGGAATAAATAACACTTCCTTATTTATTTCTCCAAAACAGACATGACTTCCTACATCTCAACCATTTCCACCTTTAGTCCTCTCTTTTCCAGGCTGAAAAGTCCCATTCTTGCTAACCTCTCCTCATATGGGAGTCCTTCTATATTCCTAATAATTGTTGCCTTTTTCTGAACTTTTTCCAATTCCAATATATTTTTTCAGATGGGGTGACCACATCCACAGAAAGTATTTGGGATATGGGTGTGCCATAGATGTATATAGAGCCATTTGACTCACCCATTTAATAAAAACTTCCATCCACTTTTCCACAACCAGGCTTAGAACTGAGGTAGAATTACCAGAACCAAATTATTAAGGAAATGACCCCCTTCCTTTCCACCATGATATGCTGAATGGAAGAGCTATGGGTCAGGTGAGAAAGTGAAAATCTACCATGGTGAGAACTGAAAGAGAGACCTTCAGGATGAGCTGAGAAAGTTAGGAGACACACTAAATGGAGCGGACCCCATGGGAAACAATTAAGGGTGGGGCAGGACAATTAATAAAGATGGCAGGAATAAATGAGCTATAGGGGGCACATCAAGGGAACAGAGATAAGGAGGAGGAAAAAAGGAAGATGAAGAAAGAGATTTAGAGGTGGAAGTGCAAGAAAAAGGTGAAATGAAGGGAAAGCACAGACAGATGAAAGGCTGAGGAGGAAACAGACAAGAAAATAACTAGGAAAAAAGAAATGAGAGAACATTTTAAAAAAGGAGTTATAGAGGAGAGGAGAAATAGGAGAACTCAGGGTTCCTTAAAATTATTTTGTAGAAAAATTGGAACCCAAATATTGCAATAACATACACACTCACTGAAAGTTGAAAACATGCCCAAATCAAAGAGTCTTTATGGGAAATTGTTACAAAACTGGCTTAAAAATCATGAAAACTGTCAGTGTTAGCCAGTCTAACTCAGTATGACTCTCTGTGATAACAAGATTCTCAGAGGACTTGCTGGGAATGGTAGTAGAGGAAGTGTGAGTTCATCGTTTCTTAGATCAGAGGCAGGAATAACCTGGGTTTCTGTTTATTACAAAATGTTAAGAGTAAAATAAAGGGGTTTCAGTCCTGATTTAATTGTATATTTTACATATACTCAAACTTGGAGATTTTGCTACCTCTCTATACATTTCCTTAATCAATATAAGTTGATGCTGAATTGTAGAACATAGTTGTGCTTATATCTATTGGAAAATTGTATATATTTAAGATCATGTGGGTTTGGTGCACTTCTATCTTTACAATATGTATTTTGATATGCTAGTGCAGGATCCCAGATGACCGCCACATAAATGTTCTTATTATTCTAAGCAAATAGAATTTTCCTTTTGAAACTTATGAAATGCTTCAAAAAGCCTGGAAATTCTCCCTGACATTTCAAAAATGCCTGGGAGATCAATAACTGTGGACAGCCCTGTCTGGATTTAGTTTTTATTACCCACCATTCTTTGCAGCCTTTATAAACCCTGCCTGGATTTTCTTACCCACCATTCTTTGTAGCCTCCATATGTTTTTTTTTTTTCTATTATTAATACAGATCATGGCTACCACAGAATTTTGCCTATATCTATTTTTTTAAAAAACCTTTAGACTATTTGGTTTGCAAGATTTTTGTGATTTTCTGTCTTTCTTTTCTTTTTGGATTGTTAAGATGATACGGTTTAATTGTTACTAAAAAACTGCACCACTTCCCACATCTACATCCACCCCAGCAATGACTGCTAAATATGTGCCTAATGTGGTAGCAAAGTATACCATATGACATTATTTTTAAAGTTACAATCCACTGTATGTGTATATTCTATTTAGGTACATGTATTATTCTTGTATGTGAAATTAGATATATGAAGTATAAGCTTGTTTACTAATCTAGACCCACTAAGTGTAATTAAGGCTAATTAAGGACTTGATAGCCTGGTGCTTGAGGCAATAATCTGTAAATAGACTTGTTTGCCCATTAATCCTAAACTATAATTGATCCATCTTGAATTCACATGGTGGGAGAGGGAAACAAACATTTTCCACCTTACAGGAAATTCTATTTAAGGGGTGGGGAGTAATCACTAATTTTCTTCTGCTGGCTTTTGGAAACTGTTTCCCCAAGCTAAGAAAAAAATGAAGAGACCTAGAAACAAAAAACTGTAACAAAAGAGTGAAGGCAGAGCTGCTGAGCCCAAGTTATAAATAAATAAATAAATAAAAGATCAACTCTGGTTTATGATAAGAACAAGGATGAGAAATTATGCTTCTTTAACAACTTCTTTTAGAATACGTCTACACTATAGAGAATATTGAAGCTGACGCTGTTGCTCTTCCAGGGTTCAAATTAGAAAATCTAGTGAAGTCAGCTAATTCAAACTGAGGGGCACTCCAGTTGATGCCAGTAGTCCTGCTACCATGAGGAGGAAGGGAAATCAGAGGGATAGTGTGTTCCCATTGACCTCCTGCAGAGTGGACTGTGCCAAAAGTCGGGTTAATGTACTTTGACACAATTAAGGCAGGTGAAGTTGTGAATCTTAATTTGACTTTAATCTGTCGTGTAGACATACCTTCAGAGTATTAGGATTAGCTGGTGTGTTTTGTTTATTTTAACTTGGGAACCTACTTTGTTTTGGCTATTTTCACTTGCAACCTCTTAAATACAACTTCTTTTTATATTTAATAAAACACTTTTTTTTATTATCAAACCCAATGTAAATAATTGTTATCTGAGGGGAAACAATGGCTGTTCATTGCTCTCTTTCATGGATAGAGAGAGAACTTAATGATCTTTCTCTGGGTATGGCTAGACTACACAGTTTTTCCGTGATACCAGAGGTATCCGCATCCAGGGAATGTGTTTGCTCTTCCGCTTTTTTTTGCGGAAGAGCAAACGCGCACTTTCGGAGTCCCTGCTGGGGTAATAGTAGGGGCAGTGGCAGAAGGAGAACAGCCCCAGATGTGCTGGGAGCGGAAGAAACAAAAACTGCCTCCCTGACAGGACCCGGGGTGTACAATTGGAACTCTGCCGCACTAGCTCTATTATAAACTCTATCATCCTGGAGCTTTTATCTTGGTTGGTGTCTCTAGGCACTAAGCAATGAGGAATAAGGGGGCTTCCAAAAGAAGGTTTTCCCCCCTACATTTGGCCCAGTCTAGATGGGCCAAATGTCGGAAAAGTCTTTTCACTAAGCAACAATTGTAGTAATAATGTGTTAGTATGTGTTAGTGCATACTAGATGTGTACACATATGTGCAGTGTTCCCTCTAGAGTGTGCAGGTGGGTGGCTGTACTGGAGAAAATGAACTACCACACATTTAATTAGTGGAACCACACTGGTGTGGTTGTGATTCCACAAATTAGGTGCCTCCTGAACCCTGGAGAGGAAAGAAGATGAGGTGGGGCGACATGACAGGTGTGTGTGGAAGATATAGGATGGGTGAAGATCAGTGGGGGTCACGTGCTAATGGGGGCTAAGTTTGGGGTGCCCCAGCCCCAGATGGACTGCCTGACGCTAGAAGGGAGAGAATGAAAGTCACAGTTTTAGCTGCACAGGCAGAGTCAGACTCCTTTTCAGCCTCAGCAAGCTGAGCTGTGGGGACTGGGAAAGACAAAGCCCAAGCTCCAGCTATGCTGGGGAACAGGCAGAGGGAATTCAGATTCTGGGGGGCTGGCTGGGAAGGGAGTGATATGTTCTGGCAGAAGAATAACTCAGTAACTCTGGTTTGTTTATTTTAAAATGAATCCAAATAATCCCTTCTCCCCAGAGCTGTCTTTAAAAATCACATGTAATAGCTTTTTTATAATCATAAAAGTGACAATATATTATTTATACCTAGCTTTTGCATTGAATGGCATTTCAGAATTACTTAACACAGGTTAATTAATCTAGTTCATAAAATGAATGTTATCTTCACCAACTGTTTAAAATATTTGGATTTAGCTTTGTCTAGGAACATGTATTACCACTTTAAACTTTGATTTATAGTATCACTCTTCATTTTCTAACCTCTCATGTCCAGCCTCACCTTGGGCTACAATGGCAGGAGAGATTTATCTCCCCAATTTCTAAAGCTTAATGGAAATCACTTGCATTCCAGATAAGTTATTACCATTAAGTATTAGAATTTGTTTGGGGGAGAGGTATTAAAAGTCATAAGGCCAGATTTTTATCAGATAGGGTTCTGACTCTTCAGAGTACTTAATTGATTCATAAGTAGCAAATTTTGGTGTTATGTACTTTTTAGGATGAAGACCTTATTTGCAAGCTCTTCGAAGCAGGGACTGTCTGCAAACTCTGAAGCCATGTATGTATTTGCTCCCCTTACTTAAAGGGGCTTGAGCCTACTCTGATTTTTTTTAAGTTGGTGAAACCATGAAAATGCTCAGTTGCATTTGCTTTGACTATGGGTCCTAAACACTCATTTAAAATACACATAACCATCTGATGTTTTACTTCCATTTGTATTTTCAGTACTGTCATTTTTGTTTGCGAGTGGTTTTGTTTGCTCTCTGTGTTGCTTTATTTATTTTTACTGTTCTCTGTGTGTGAAATATTAAATTAAGAGTTGACATCACATGGGAATTACATAAGCTTGAGGGAATGTTTTTTTAATCTTTCCAATATCAGAAACTATTAATACTTGTGATGAGCATGACTTTGACTCAGATTTGTTTAACATCATAAATCAGTTGTGGACTCTATGATCATGAAATCATAGAGTCCACAATACTAAGGAAGGGTAGAAGGGAGAACAGCAAAATAGAGACAATGGATTTCAGGAAGGCAGATTTTGGTAAGCTCAGAACTGATAGGCAAGGTTCCATGGGAATCAAGACTGAGGGGAGTTGACAGTTTTTCAAAGGGACATTATTAAGGGCCCAAAAGCAAGCTATTCCGCGCTGCATAGGAAAGATAGAAAATATAGCAAAAGACCACTTTGGCTTAACCACAAGATCTTGCATGATCTAAAAATAAAAATGGAGTCATATAAAAATTGGAAACTAGGACAAATTACAAAGGCTGAATATAGGCAAACAACACAGGAATGCAGGGGCAAGAGTAGAAAGGCAAAGGCACAAAATGAGCTCAAACTAGCTACAGGAATAAAGGGAAACAAGAAGACTTTTTATAAATACATTAGAAGCAAGAGGAAGACCAAGGACAGGGTAGGCCCACTGCTCAGTGAGGAGGGAGAAACGGTAGCCGGAAACTTGGAAATGGCAGAGATGCTTAATGACAAGTCTGAAGGAATGCCTAACATAGTGAATGCTAGTGGGAAGGAGGTAGGTTTAGAAGATAAAATTAAAAAGAACAAGTTAAAAATCACTTAGAAAAGTTAGATGCCTGCAAGTCACCAGGGCCTGATGAAATGCATCCTAGAATACTCAAGGAGCTGATACAGGAGGTATCTGAGCCTCTAGCTATCATCTTTGGAAAATCATGGGAGACAGGAGAGATTCCAGAACACTGGAAAAGGGCAGATATAGTGCCCATCTATAAAAAGGGAAATAAGAACAACCCAGGAAACTATAGACCAGTTAATTTAACTTCTGTGCCAGGGAAGATAATGGAGCAAGTAATTAAGGAAATCATCTGCAAACACTTGGAAGGTGGTAAGGTGATAGGGAACAGCCAGCATGGATTTGTAAAGAACAAATCATGTCAAACCAATCTGATAGCTTTCTTTGATAGAATAACGAGTCTTGTGGATAAGAGAGAAGCGGTGGATGTGGTATACCTAGATTTTAGTAAGGCATTTGATACGGTTTGGCATGATATCAATAAACTAGGCAAATACAACTTAGATGGGGCTACTATAAGGCAGGTGCATAACTGGCTGGATAACCATTCTCAGAGAGTAGTTATTAATGGTTCTCAATCCTGCTGGAAAGGTATAACAACTGGGGTTTTGCAGGGGTCTGTTTTGGGACCGTCTCTGTTCAATATCTTCATCAACGATTTAGATATTGGCATAGAAAGTATGCTTATTAAGTTTGCAGATGATACCAAGCTTGGAGGGGTTGCAACTGCTTTGGAGGATAGGGTCATAATTCAAAATGATCTGGACAAATTGGAGAAATGGTCTGAGGTAAACAGGATGAAGTTTAATAAAGACAAATGCAAAGTGCTCCACTTAGGAAGGAACAATCAGTTTCACACATACAGAATGGGAAGCGACTGTCTAGGAAGGAGTGTGGCAGAAAGGGATCTAGGGGTTATAGTGGACCACAAGCTAAATATGAGTCAACAGTGTGATGCTGTTTCAAAAAAAGCAAAAAATGATTCTGGGATGCATTAACAGGTTTGTTGTGAGCAAGATACAAGAAGTCATTCTTCCGCTCTACTCTGTTCTGGTTAGGTCTCAGTTGGAGTATTGTGTCCAGTTCTGGGCACTACATTTCAAGAAAGATGTGGAGAAATTGGAGAGGGTCCAGAGAAGAACAACAAGAATGATTAAAGGTCTAGAGAACATGACCTCTGAAGGACGGCTGAAAGAATTGGGCTTGTTTAGTTTAGAAAAGAGAAGATTGAGGGGGGACATGATAGCAGTTTTCAGATATCTAAAAGGGTGTCATAAGGAGGAGGGAGAAAACTTGTTCATCTTGGCCACTGAGGATAGAACAAGAAGCAATGGGCTTAAATTGCAGCAAAGGAGGTTTAGGTTGGACATTAGGAAAAAGTTCCTAACTGTCAGGGTGGTCAAACACTGGAATAAATTGCCCAGGGAGGTTGTGGAATCTCCATTTCTGGAGATATTTAAGAGCAGGTCAGATAAATGTCTATCAGGGATGGTCTAGTCAGTACTTGGTCCTGCCATGAGGGCAGGGGACTGGACTCGATGACCTCTTGAGATCCCTTCCAGTCCTAGTATTCTATGATTCTATGATAAAGCTGAGCTACATATGAAAATAATATGCATGTAAGAGGGTTAGTTTTATGAACTGAAAAAGTGCATAGCATGGTTGAATTTTGGCAAATCCTTCATTTTTTGAGAGCAGCTTTCACTGAAGATTTAGTGCGCTATGGTGGGAGTAGGTTATTAAACTGGGTCTCTTGGTTTTATATTTTTTTAAGCTTTCATTTAATGGCCATATCTTTGCTTTAGTTATATAGCTATTTTAAGTGTGTTCCATTTTAGCCTGAGTTAATAGACCAGATGATAAAATATATACTTCAATAAATGTATCATTTGATTTCATTTTAAATATCTTATGTAGTGAACCATGTTAATTATTCCTTATTTTAATAGCCTTTCTTCCATATCTATGAACTTCTAAAAATATATATTTAGGTTTTTATTGTACTGATGGTGCATGCCACACACTATCCAAATATTAATGCACATACCAAAATTGAATCTGCACATGGATGGAAAAAATTAGAGGAAAAACAGCACACATGTATCTGCATGAACGTGTATGAGTTAGTTTCTACAGATTTATTTATTTAGGTATCAAGACAGGTGCATTTCTGTGGTTGTGATCTATGGATTTGTATTTGGGCTTGCCTCCATCATCACTTTCCAAAGTAGGAGGTGGGTGGGCTAAACTAGGGCCAACAGAGTTGCTGGGCCCCTGGGCAACATGGGAGGGGCCTTAGCACTCCCAGAAGGGGTGGGGCTGGAAACTGCCAGCCCCTAGCATACCATGCTGCACACCCCACCACCACCCCTCCACCAGCCTTCAGAGCTGCCTGGAGTATGCCTTGAGGCACTTTGGCAGTGATTTAAATGGCCGTGGGCTCTGGCTGCTGCTGCTACAGTGGCAGCTGGGAGCCCAGGGCCCTTCTGAATTGCTGGGGCCTGGAGAAACTTCCCTCTTTGCCCTTCTGCACTCCCCTGTCTGCAGGCCTAGGTAAGTCAAAGACACAGGTAGGACAGACAGGCTTATGCTGTGTGTGCACTAAGGTGGGTATATCTAGACTACACCTCTCTGTCGACAGAGAGATGTAGATTAGGCACATCAAAATTGCTAATGAAACGGGGATTTAAATATCCCACACTTCATTAGCATAAACATGGCCGCCGCTTTTTTCGAAACAGAGTTTTTTAAAAAACGGCAGTCTAGACACGGATCTGTCAACAAACCCTTTTTGACAGATCCTGTAAACCTCATTTTTTGAGGCATACAGGATCTGTTGGGAAAGTGCTTACTGTCGACAGATCCACATCTATATTACCATTTTTTTCAAAAAACTCCGTTCCGAAAAAAGTGGCAGCCATGTTTATGCTAATGAAGCGTGGGATATTTAAATCCCTGCTTCATTAGCAATTTCGACGTGCCTAATCTACATCTCTCCGTCGACAGAGAGGTGTAGTCTAGACACAGCCTCAGTTTTCTGCAGGGGAGAGCTAAATCACTTGTGGCAGCAGGCACCCTATGCTGTCCTATCCTCAGAGCCAGCTAAGTGGGGCTGGATGGCTGAGGCTGAGCAATAAATGGCCAGGAGGAATGGATTCCGAAGCATATTAGAGCTTTCCCACAAGTAAGGGCACATCTAGATTACATCCCTCTGTCGGTAGAGGGATGTAAATGAGGCACTTCGAAATGCAAATGAAATGCAAATGAAGCGGGGATTTAAATATCCCGTGCTTCATTTGCATAATCGCGTTATGGTGCTTTTTTGAAAAAGTGCCATTTCAAAAGTAAAACCGTGGTCTAGACTCCTCAGGAGTACAGGATCTTTCAAAAAAGCCTGCCATTTTTAAAAGAACTGCATCTAGACCATGGTTTTACTTTCGAAATGGCGCTTTTTCAAAAAAGTGCCATGATTCGATTATGCAAATGAAGCATGCGATATTTAAATCCCCGCTTCATTTGCATTTCATTTGCATTTCGAAGTGCCTCATTTACATCCCCTCTGCCGACAGAGGGATGTAGTCTAGATACAGCATAAGTGTCCTAGGCCAAGGTAAAATAGGTTTCAACTCTTTTCAGTGAATGGTAGATTACATTTGTCTGGTGAGAACTGGGCTGGGGATTTGGGAACTTCATCTCTGGAGATGCCAGTCGGGTACATGAAGCTGACACCACTATGCTGCTTCATTGGGACATCTTGTCATCTTGGTTCTGTGAGAGGAGTGGGTATTATTGTTAAAGTAGCAGCCAGCCTTTTTTTATGTAAGCAAGGTTTGATCAATGCTTCCATTATAGCCAGCTGAAATGGGAGAGAAATCCCAGGTGTGTCTATTGTAAATACAGCTTGTCCCTATTTTACTTAGATGTTAGATATTAAGCTGATGGAAGAGTGTTTTGCTCATTGTAATCAACTTGGCTGGTGTTGGGTCACAAAACTGTGTTAACACTAATTGCAATGTCTGAAATCATTGTGAGAATGCAAAAGAAGAAAGTCTGTGCTTAACCTGGCACAAAGGGAAGAGATAATATCAGTGTAAATAAACTAAGGCTCCACTTCCAGAGCCCTGTCAGTTTAAGCTGGGGAGGGTAGGACTCTGTGTCAGCAGGCTACATGCCCTCCAGGAATGAGCTGTAAGACTGGTTCACACCGGCTTCTGCTCTACTCATAATTTAAATTCAACAATAAAACACCAAAATATCATACTAATCTTTCTCCCCCAGAGATTAATTTTGCATGGGGGGGGGAGGTTGCTAATTATGGGATGAGGGGTAAATCATTGCTGCAGATTTTTTTCTTTAGTAGAACAAACAAAAAGAAGAGGAGCCATAATATTCACTAATCACATGATCTTGGAGATTACAGACCAACTGAAGGAGGAGAAAGAACATTTCAGTTTCTTAAAGGACAGAATAGATGGGTTAGGTATAACAATGGGCTCAGTAGAGATTAAAATGTTGACAGACTGATCATTTATCTGGGAGTCATAGGGAAAAATGATTAGAACACATTTTTTAAAAATGTCTAGGCTCAGAACTCCTGCAGCCTGCCTTTCCTGCCACTGCAATGTCCAAGGAGCTGTCTCTCAGGGGCGCCCTTCAGGGTCCAGCTGCTTCTCTTATCTGCTGATTACTTTCTCAAGTGTTATGATGCTTACTGGTTCTAACATATTCAGACAGAACTGCCACCAAACAAGTCTCTACCCACTGTTCCCACTAAGATTTTTCCATCCATGAGTGGAGTGAGTTTTGCCTTATGCACCAATACTGAGGTCATGTGCACTTGTTTGTATATGTGCTACTGTGGTACCAACCAGTTACTAATAAATATCTTAGAGACATATATATTTTTAAAACATTACAGAAGAATGAGTACTAAAAGAAAAGATAATTAACAAGATACATTACTTTAAATGTTTATTTAATATGAAATCAAATAAAAATAAATTAATACTCTGCTGTAGCCCAGACAGTTACTATCCAGTGAATCACAGAATCCAAAATAGTTCCAGTTAGATATACAAATTTCTCCTGTCTCTTTGCCAACTTCCCAAAATAAAGAATGCAATTCATATACAGTTTACATTAGTAGTAATATTAATCCAGTTAACTTACACAGTACCACCCTGGGTAGCTACCACGCTGACCAGGCTCCAGCTCCTCTGCATCAAACCTGTTTTGTCTCCCTTTGCCTCTCAGATATGTATCTAAATCACCTTAGCTCAATTGATTTCAGTTTCCACCATCTGAGAATCTGGCCCTTAATTCCCAGCCCTGGCCACTAACCAAAGCATTAAACCACCTTACACATAAAGCTTCTCTCACATTTTGCTCCCTCCTCTCACTAATTAAATTGACTTCAGAGGAAATTCACAACACTCTATTGCGGCATGACAAGTGTCTGCTGATGAAATGGTTATACCAACAATATTTCTGTTTGATTCAGTACATTACAGATTTATGTGTGCCCTTTGTGAATCCTTTTAGAAGTTTAACTTTTGATAGGTAGATTGCTATTATTTTCAGAACTGCAATACTTTCTTTTTAGGACAAGCAATTGTTAGCACTCAGATGTACATTTTTGCTGTTTAAATTTGAGTTCAGAAAAATATTTAATGATATACTTAAAATTAAAGCTGATGTTTCTAGTTCTATACAGTAAAGCATGCAAGTACATGATTAGCATTAAACACATGATTGTATTGCATTGACTTCAAAGGGATTTAAGTATGCAGTTAAGTGCTTCTCTGAATCAGGGTCTTAATTTCAATATTTAAATTCTTCTGTAGCTTAAATGTGTACTGATCAAAGGAACTCTTTCTTAATTTCCTTACACTCTTATTGAACCCAAAGGTGTACTCATTCAGATTAAACAATGTGCCATGCTTTGTGTAACAAATACAGTTCTAAAAAAGAGGAAGATAAGAAAAAGATGATCAGATTCACAATTCTGCACTTAAGACCACCAGTAAAGTCACAGAATAATTCAATTGATTAATCTGGATATAAATGTGATTTAATGAGCTAGAAAATAAACAAGAAATTTAACTGACCCTTTTAATATTTCATGTATGAAACTGATGAGTTTTATTATCAAAACAAATTAATCCCAGCTCTATTCTACAGATTCATGCTAACTTTGCACATAACTGAATGCATCTTTTTTAATGCCATAGACATTTGTAATGGGATAGAAAATCCTTCACTGAGCATTGACAGAAGAGGGAGGAGACCCTTTACTTGTTTACAAGCAAGCAACTTATCATCACCTGCATTGCGGCTGCTCCTAGGGTCAGGATGCCTCACCACAGCTCTGGCTCCAGCCCTGGCACATGGGGCAGCTGCCCACCATACAGCCCTGGAGCAGTTGGGCAGCCACCACTCGACCCTGCCCCCAGCTCCAGCCTTTCCCAGGTTTGGAACTACAGCCAGGGCAGGCCACTTGGCAGCTGCTGGGACTGAAACAGGGTCTGTGGTACAGCTACTACTGGGGCCGGGGTCATGGTGCAATTTTCCCAGTGGAGAAAATCATACCACGGCCCTGGCCCCAGGAGCACCGCAGACACGCACCACGTGTGCACCCATACAGGCATGCACCCTAGAGGGAATTTACCTCCTACCCTCTGCATTTGCAACCAGACTTCAGAAAAGCTGCTCAGGTTGCATGGCTAAGCTTCTCATCTGCCTATCCATGTGACCTGTTGTTTCAGCTGATGGATCCTATAGTTTTTGCTACCTACCACTATACAGGGGGCCATTTAACCTGTTTTCAGCCTGAATGAAGGCTGGTTGGCAGATCCCTCAGCTTGAACTTGTTCTGTGACTGGTGGCATCATTAATACCTTGCAGCATAACACCACACTGCCAGTGTTCCAGTAGGGTTACAAATTCATTGAGAGGCACTTATTACTTTCAATTGTATGATGCCTTCCATTGCCAGGGAGGTTTTCTTAAGAGGTCAAAAGTGAATAGAAAAAGAAAATAACACCTGATGGGCCAGCAGTCTTAAACTGAACTTTCATTGCCACAGAAAGCTTGTCCCTGTACAGAGGCACATGACACCAGCTTTACCCTACAGTGGTTTCTGCACCATGCCCCAATTCCCACATGCCAGCATAGGAATGGTGGCCAGTGGAATAGCGTGTAGCTGGACACCTCTAAACTCTAGCACTCTCCGCTTCTGGTAAAGCCCTTGTAAGCCATGGGCTTTGTTAACTTTACTTTGTTAACAAAAAGTTTATTTTTCTTTAGAAAAGAGTTATACTGGTTTTGTTACATACAACAGTGCAATAAAATGTAAGCATTTTGTAAACTACACCTGTCTCTCTTCTTTGTGAATGTGTACAACGTGGGGCAGGGGTGGGTTTGGGGGGGGGGGGAAGACACTGGGGGCATGGAGCAAACCCACATTTGGAAGGCGCTGGGGAAAGTTATCAGGCTCCTTGGGAGAATCTCTCCCTCAGGGCATCCCGAATTCGCAATCCCGATTGGTGGGCGTGGCGGATGGCAGCTGTCCAGGGCTGCTCAAACTGCCTCCCCTCCACACCAATCCGTGTCCCCCATACAGGGAGCAAAGACTCCCCCTTTCCTCTCCACCAGGTTGTGCAGCACACAACAGGCAGCAACCACATTGGGGATGTTGCATTCCCCCATGTCCAGCCGAGTCAGCAGGCATCTAAACTTGCCCTTCAGACACCCAAAGGTTTCCCTGCCCCCAGGATCCAGTCCAGGTCCTCATAATACACATAATAGTGTGCTACTTCCCCAGAGCGGGAGCTGCGCTCACGGGCCCTAACATACCCTGCCGCAGCTCCTTGGCCTTTGCTCTGACCTAGTCTAATGTGCGGGGGTGGTGACCTTTCTTTGCAAAGCTATCAGCAATTCAGGCATAAATGTCCGCATTCCTCCTCCTGGACTGCAGGGCCTGAAGAGACTTCTCCTCAGACCAGAGCTCCAAGAGGGCTTTGATCTCGGGCCCAGACCATGAGGGTGCCCGGCATTTGGTGCCCCTGGCTTAGTGCGGGGATGTGTCCCTGGAAGGGCCAGAGGGGTCTCGGGGGGCTTGTGCCTGTGACATGGCTCTGAAAGGGCCTATCAGCAAGAGCCGAGCAGTCAGGGTCCTGCTCGGAGATGGCTTGCTGCCACAATGCTACTCCTGGGTTCCTGTGCCTTTAAAAGATGGCTACAGGCAGGAACAATAGAGGTGAAAGGTCTGGCAGGATTGTCCACCAGGGTTTCTTCCTGGAGGCCTTTATTTTCGAATAAAAAAACTTCTCTGCGTCCACACATACCTTATTTTAACAGGTCTCTGTCGAAAACAGCATTATTCCTCATAAAATGAGGTTTACTGCTGTCGACAAAACCACTGCGTTCTTTCGATTTACTGTTGACAGAACGCGGCAGCAGTCTAGACGCAGGTAAAGATTTTTTGAAAAAAGGCCACTTTTTTCGAAAAATCCCTGCTTTCTTTCGCCGCCTCCGCCTACAACAATATTTCCAAACTACCAATGAACATCAGTCTGACCAACCAGATTCCCCCCCATCAACACCAAAAGAAAAATAATTCTATATGGACTCCCCCCTGACGGTCGGAATTACAATCTGGATTTCTTTATACAATGCTTCCGCAACAATGCACAGACTGAAATTATCCACAAACGACAACAAGCGACATACAATCTCAGCCACGCAGAACACTATGCTATCCAGCGTCTCAAAAACAACCTGGACATTATAATCAAACCAGCTGACAAAGGGGGTGCTGTGGTCATTATGAATAAGTCGACTATGACCAGGAGGCAACCAGACAACTCTCCAACACCACATTTTACAGACCTCTCTCCTCTGATCCCACTTCAGAATACCAAAAGAAACTACACTGTCTCCTTAAAGAACTCCCTACATCTACTCAGGACCAAATCCACACAGAAACACCTTCTGAACCCAGACCAGGATTGTTCTATCTGCTTCCCAAAATCCATAAACCTGGACACCCCGGATGCCCCATCATCTCAGGTATCGGCACGCTCACTACTGGATTATCCAGCTATGTAGACTCTCTTCTCAAACCCTACGCAACCAACACTCCCAGCTATCTCTGAGATACTACTGACTTCCTGAGAAAACTACAAAACATTGATAACCTCCCTGATAACACCATCCTTGCTACCATGGATATAGAAGCTCTCTACACCAACATCCCACATGAAGACGGATTACAAGCAATTAGAAACACTATCCCAGAGGATACCACTGCCAATCTGAGAATAACTTTGTTCTCACCCACAATTATTTCCAATTTGGGGACAACTTATACCTCCAGATCAGTGGCACAGCCATGGGTACCCGCATGGCCCCACAGTACGCTAACATCTTTATGGCTGACTTAGAACAATGTTTCCTCAGATCCCGTCCCCTTTTACCCCTTCTCTACTTACGCTACATCGATGACATCTTTATGATCTGGACCCATGGCCAAGAAACACTGGATGCATTCCACAGAGACTTTAACAACCTACACCCCACCATCAATCTCAGCCTGGACCATTCTACATGAGAGATCCATTTCCTGGACACCACAGTACAAATCACCAATGGTAAATTAGATACCACTCTCTACAGAAAACCCACTGACTCATACAGTTACCTACATGCCTCCAGCTCCCATCCAGAACACACCATACGATCCATCGTCTATAGCCAAGCCCTTAGATACAACCGCATCTGCTCTAATCCCACTGACAGAGACCAGAAACTTCAGGATCTCTACCAAGCATTTATAAACCTCAATTACCCACCCGGAGAAATAAAAAACAAATTGAAAGAGCCAGACAAATACCCAGAAACCATCTACTTCAAGACAGACCCAAGAAAACCAACAATAGACCACTTGTCATCACCTATAGCCCCCAACATAAACCCGTCCAACGCATTATCAATAAACTACAACCTATACTGGAACAGGATACTACACTCTGAGAGGCTCTGGGAGACAGACCCATAGTCTCCTATAGACAACCACCTAACCTCAGGATGATTCTTACCAACAACCACAGGACATACCACACTAATACCAACCCTGGAACTTTCCCTTGCAACAAACCCAGTTGCCAGCTTTGTCCACATATTTACTCTGCTGACACCATCATTGGACCTAACGGTGTCTCTTACAAAATCAAAAACACATATTCCTGTTCATCCAGAAATATAATTTATGCCACCATGTGCCAACAGTGCCCGTCTGCTATGTATATTGGACAAACTTCTCAGACATTTTGCCAAAGAATCAATGCACACAAAACAGACATCAGACAGTTTCACAAAGAAAAAACAGTTTCTTGCCATTTCAACCAGACTGGGCATTGTCTCAATGACCTGATTACATGCATATTGCTTCAAAGAGATTTTAACACCAGATTACAGAGAGAAGCCTCAGAACTGTCATTCATGCTTAAATTTGACACTTTACGAATGGGCCTTAACAAAGATGCTAATTATTTTACCCATTACAAAGATAGCTTCCCCAATTATCACCCCTAATATCATTATCTCATAGACACTTACCTCCCCCCCTCACCTCCTGCTCTGTTCTAAAATCTGATTTGTCAATTTGATCTGTGTTCACTTTTTTTTTATTGTATCCCTTTGGTTTATATGGTCATGCCATTTTTCTTCCACATTTTGATCTGAGGAAGTGGGTCTGGCCCACGAAAGCTCATCACCTAATAAACCATCTTGTTAGTCTTTAAAGTGCTACATAGTCCTGTCTTTTGTTTCAGCAGACCAGACTAACACGGCTACATCTCTATCACTGTAGTCCAGACACACCCTTACAGAGCAACATTATTTCGAAACAACTTAGTCCACGTCTACACAGCAGGTAGTTATTTCGAAATAATGTTGAAATACTGTCAAGCTGGAGGACTTCTTACTCTAACTCCTGCAGCCCTCATTGTATGAGGAATAAGGGAAGTTGGAAGAAGAGTGCTCTATTTCAAAATAAGTGCTGTGTAGACGCTCCCAATTTTGAAATAGGCTACACAATTGACTGCTTTACTTTGTTGTGTCTTTTGCTTATCCTCATTGGCTCTGTATAAAATATCTTCAGGGTTAAATTTCTTGTAATCTCTGTAACCTGCTGGTTTAGAAAGTTTGTAGTGTAGAAAAGTGTTGATTTAATTAGAAATTCTGTAAATAGTAATTAAGGGTTGGTATAATTGTATTAATTACCTGCTTATTAATATTCATTTTATGAGCATTAACATTACTAAATAAGGTTTTAGGAAATGTAGCGATAGACGTGTGAATTAACATATTAAAAGGGATAAAAGGGTGTAATTTGTGCAAAATTGTGGCCACTAAGACGTTGTGTTGAATGTCCGAGGTAAACGTGTGTGGGCAATAAAGCAGTTCTGTTTATCCCATCTGCTCCTGTTTCTTCTCTAACAGTAATCTCCCTCCAGCATTCACCATTCACCTTTCAGTATGACACTATGTGGTCACCTTTTTAGCCACTTTCTTGTCCATCTTTTTGTTCTCCTATTAATTAATTCCCATTGTCTCTTATTCAATAATTTCCCATGTGGAACTGTATGAAATACCTCACTGAAATCCAGGTAGATTAGATCTACTGTATTTCCTTTGGGTAAAAAATAATTTATCTTTTCACTTGCATATTTAAACAACTATAAATGGTGAGTTTTTTGTAACTTGAAGTCTTTAAACTGTGATTTGAGGACTTCAGTGACTCAAGGGTAGTAACAAGGTGACTCTCCATCCTGGGTACCCTGAGAACCATTATAGTGGGACAGAGAAAGAGAGAGAAACCACCCATTCCTCCCCTCAAAGCCCCACTTTTGAATCAGGGAGAAATGAGATTAAAGGATACATGAATGGTAAACAGATAGATTTGTACAGGGTTTACACACCATGGTGATGGGCACCTTAGATATACTTACAATTAAAATACCTAAAATATTCTCTCCAACTTCTGAGTCTTACCTGACCTTATACCACCTCCAGCCACACTGCTCTGTCTCGCCCACTCACCTGCTACTATGGGAATTGGGGTAAATGTCATTGAACCACTAGGCTGATCCACAAATGCTCAGCTGATGCAACTTGACTTCAATGGAGCTATGACAGTTTACACCAGCTACTAAGAATCTGCCCTATTAGTGGGAGAATGAAATTCCTGAGCTATAGTGCTGAAGAGCTGCACTGCTATAGAATTTCTGGGATAACAGCAGTAAAAAGGGGATATTTAAAAAGGAAGAAACAATTTCTTACCTTAAATTCTTCAATTTACACTTTGAATCCTTCAATGCTTCACAGAGTGAGTAAATAGGTGAACGATGCGGCTCAAGCTGAGGTTCTGCCCTGAAAAGAGGGAATAGACATTTCCTATGTGGTTCTTTGGACACAAATTTTAAATTTATTACCTGAACAATAAAATAGGCTCTTCTGTGGTATGATCATGCACTGTGAATGAGCTATTCTATCATTTCAATTCATGACATTCATGCCTAAAACCTCCAAACCAAAAATATCTCCAGTACATTAAGATGTACTTTAAATACACAGAGTCAAATAGAATAGCTTCTGCAAAGAGTAACCTAGTCATTTTTTGAACTTGTGGTACTCTGAGCATTCATGTGCATTGCTTAAAAACTCATACCAATGACAATGTCTCCAGTGGTTTTATGCTTTTGTGTTGGTCAGTCATTTTTTTAAAATCAGTTCTGAGATACAGTAGGAATGACCATGTTTGACTAACCAAGAGAGTTGACTTTAATTTACCCACTTAAGTAAAAACTAAAAATGGGAGCTTTGCTATTGACTTACTTCACTGAAGTTAGGATTTCACCCACTATCTGCCACAGCTCCTATCTCTCTAATTCAGCACTCACAACCATATCACTGCATTTTACACCCTTTAGCTAGCACACCCACAGGCAAGCAAGCAGCAACAAAGAAACTGAAATGAGCATAAACAAGAAGAGCATAACAAGAAGACGTTCTATAAATACATTAGAAGCAAGAGGAAGAAAAAGGACAGGGTAGGCCCATTACTCAATGAGGAGGGAGAAACAATAACAGGAGACTTGGAAATGGCAGAGGTGCTTAATGACTTCTGTGTTTCAGTCTTCACCAAGAAATCTGACGAAAAAATGCCTAACATAGTGAATGCTAGTGGGAATGAGATAGGTTTAGAAGATAAAATTAAAAAAGAACAAGTTAAAAAAGTTAGATGCCTGCCAGTCATCAGGGCCTGATAAAATGCATTCTAGAATACCCAAGGAACTGATAGAGGAGGTGTCTGAGCCTTTAACTATCATCTTTGAAAAATCATGGAAGTCAGGAGAGATACCAGAAGATTGGAAAAGAGCAAATATAGTACCCATCCAAAAAGGGAAGTAAGACTAACCCAGGAAACTACAGACCAGTCAGTTTAACTTCTGTACCAGGAAAGATAATGGAACAAGTAATTAAAGAATTCATCTGCAAACACCTGTAAGATAATAAGATGATAGGTAACAGCCATCATGGATTTGTAAAGAACAAATCTTGTCAAACTAATCTGATAGCTTTCTTTGATAGGATAACAAGTCTTGTGGATAAGGGGGAAGCAGTGGATGTGGTATACCTAGACTTTAGTAAGGCATTTGATATGGTTTCTTATGATCTTCTTATCAATAAACTAGGCCAATACAACTTACATGGGGCTACTATAAGGTGGGTGCATAACTGGCTGGATAACCATTCTCAGAGAGTAGTTATTAGTGGGTCACAATCCTACTGGAAGGGCATAACAAGTGGGGTTCCACAGGGGTCTGTTTTGGGACTGGTTCTGTTCAATATTTTCATCAATGATTTAGATATTGGCATAGAGAGCATACTTATTAAGTTTGCAGATGATACAAAGCTAGGAGGGATTGCAACTACTTTGGAGGACAGGGTCATAATTCAAAATTATCTGGACAACCTGGAGAAATGGTCTCAGGTAAATAGGATGAAGTTTAATACGGATAAATGCAAAGTACTCCACTTAGGAAGGAGTACTGTGGAAAGGGATCTAGGGGTCATAGTGGAACACAAGCTAAATATGAGCCAACTATGTGATGCTGTTGCAAAAAAAGCAAACGTGAGTCTGGGATTCATTAACAGGAGTGTTGTGAACAAGCCATGAGAAGTCATTCTTCCACTTTATTTTGTGCTGATTAGGCCTCAGTTGGAGTATTGCGTCCAGTTCTGGGTACCACATTTCAAGAAAGATGTGGACAAATTGGAGAAGATCCAGAGAAGAGCAACAAGAATGATAAAAGATCTAGAGGATATGACCTATGAAGGAAGACTGAAAGAATTGGGTTTGTTTAGTTTAGAAAGGAGATGACTGAGAGGGGACATGATAGCGGTCTTCAGGTATCTAGAAGGGTGTCACAAGGAGGAAGGAGACAAATTGTTCTCCTTGGCCTTTGAGGATAGGACAAGAAACAATGGGCTTAAACTGCAGCAAGGGAGATTTAGGCTGGATATTAAGAAAAATTTCCTAACTGTCAGGGTGGTTAAACACTGGAATAAATTTACTACGGAAGTTGTGGAATCTCCATCAATGGACATATTTAAGAGCAGGTTAGATAGACATCTATCAGGGATGATCTCAATGGTGCTGGGCTCTGCTGTGAGGGCAGGGTACTGGACTCGATGACTCTCAAGCTCCCTTCCAGTTCTAGTGTTCTATGATCTGTGAGCCACACCATTAGTGCAAGAGCAGCCAAACTCCAAGACTAAGGCTACACTGCAGGCTTCTTGCACAAGAACTGTTTTGCACAAGAGTTCTTGCGCAAAAAGTTCTTGCGCAAGAGCACATCCACACTGCCATGTGCTTTTGCGCAAGAGCGTTCATGGCAGTGTGGATGCTTTCTTGCACAAGAAAGCTCAGATGGCCATTTTAGCCATAGGGGTTTCTTGTGCAAGAAACCCCTGTTGCCTGTCCATATTGCCTTCTTGTGCAAGAGTTCTTGTGAAAGAGGGCTTATTCTTTGTGGGGTGAGGAATAACTCCTGAGCAAGAAGCCCTTTCTTTTGATGCTTTACTGTAGATTTTCTTGTGCAAGAACATGTGTGCAATGTAGATGCTCTGCAAGTTCTTGCACAAAAAGCCTGCAGTGTAGCTGTAGCAAAAGTGTTTATGCAGTCTTTGTACCAAGGACATTAGTTAAAACATTAAATAAGATCAGTCCCAAAACTGATTATCAAGGAACTCCAATAGTTACTTCCCTCCTACCGCTAGTTTGCCTTTCAGCAAACAGTGTCATCTCCTCTTTACCCACTTTACAATTTTTATACTACTCCCATCTTTTCTAATGTAGTTAGCCATTTCTCATATGATACCATGTCAAATGCTAAACTAAAGTCCAAATATATTAAATCTACTGTATTTCCTTTCTCCAAAATGGGGGTGGGGAACTGTTTTTGTGTCGGGGCCACTGACCCACAGAAAAATCAGTCATGGCCACACACAAAAGAGAGAGGCAAAAAAATAAACCCTCATAGATGTGTCCCCCAACTGACAAGGCAAAAAACACCCCAATTTCTCACACACCAGAGCATAGGAGGGGCCACGCTAGCAGATTTTGTGTGCTCCTGCAAGGAGACGGTGGGGGAGTTGCAGCAGAAGGGAGCCCCAATCCTCAGGGACAAGATCCAGGCAAGATGGGGGCCACATCCAGCCCCCGGATCTTAGGTTCCACAATTCTGCTTTAAAAAATAGATATTTTCTCAAAAAAACCCAGCTTAGTCTGACACGATCTACTTTTGGTATTACATCCCTCTTTTTGTTTACCTCCATGAGTTTAATTAGCCTTTCCTTCAAAATTTGTTCTAAAACCTTGAACATTATTGAGGTTAGACTAATAAATGTGTAGTTTCACACATTACTACTCTCCCACCTCCTTTAAATATATGTGCAGCACTGGTTATTCTCCAATGATCCACCACCACTCCAAAATGACAGATCTGACAGAATGGCTTAAAAAGGATGCTAACTTTGAAGGCTATCACCCTCAGGTATATTTCAAAAGGGCAGAGATAGCCCCCTGAAATAGAGACTAAAAGCCAGCCAGGCACAAAAACTGTGCTGATCTTTATCCATATGGACCACCTTAGAGATGTTGCTTGAATAGAGAGGAATAAGTGCTGCCCTGGATAGCAGAGCTGGTCAGAAATTTTCTGATGAAACAGTCTAATCCAAGAATGTGGATTTGCTGGACTGAAACTTTTCTCTGTATGGATTACAGATTCTACTAAACTTCTGCCAGTGTTCCTGGGTCCAGAGTTCCTCAGTAGTAGGGTGCCTGCCAACTCCTCCCTCCTCTCATACCAGTGTTGGCAAGACCACACAGGGATATTATGATTACCTATGCTTTGTCTTTCTTGATCTTTACTAGGACCCAGCTGATGAGAGGGATTGGTGGGAATACATGCAGCAGACCCTTGGCTTACAATAGGAAAAAGGCATTGGAGATGCAACTCCCTCCCAGTCCCTACTGGGAGGAAAACAGATAGGCCCTCACTCATGGTGAGAAATTCCTGCTGAGGTGATAGACTGAGGTGGGGGTTGGCAAACTATGGCTCCATTAGGAACCAAATATGGATCGCAGCTCAAGCTCAGTCTCCCCTTGCGCCTTCCCCCACAATGGGGAGTCTGTGCTGGTGATCCAACCTTGCCCTCCCCTCCCCCCGCAAGATTAGAGGCAGCACTTGCTTCCTGTGGAGGGCATGTGAGGGGTGGAAAAAGCCCTGAGCATCACTGCGTGATTGGAAGCGAAGCCACAATTGGCTCCATTAATATGCGCTCCCTTCCCCTTCCCCACCTGGGGGAACAACAGCACATAGATGCATTTCCTGGAGGCTTTTCCCACTGCTCCATTGGCCAGAATCCAGCCAAAGGAGCAGCGAGAAGCCATGCCTGGGACAGGGAGCCTGAAAGCAGGCTCAAAAACAAGAAAGTGCCACGAAGACCCTGCACTCCCCACCCTCCTGTGTGGAGACCCTGCACACCCAACCTGTTCCTGTCCCCTCCCCTCTGGCCAGACACCCACCTGCACCCTGTTCCCACACACTACCCCTTGGCCAGACACCCTACCTCCAGCCTGCTCCTGACCCCTCCCCCTCTGGACAGGCATCCTACCCCCAGCCTGCTCCTACTTCCTCCCCCATGAACAGATACCCACCCCTAGCCTGCTCCTGCTCCCTCCTCCTGGCCAAAGACCCTACCCCCACTCTGCTCGTGCACCTTCCCCCAGCCAGAAACGCTAATCCTACCCAGATCCTGCACTCTCATCCCTGTCCCACTCATTGGCAGCTCTGTCCCACACACTGGACCCCTCATTTTTGGCCCCACCCCAAAGCCTAGTGGGCCTTATAAAACCCACTAATTCTGGAACCCATACACCTGCACTAAGACATTCCTGACCTCACAGAAATGAACCATTTCCAGATAGCTGTAGTAGCAGATGCAGAAGTCATAGAGGTGGAGTGCCTCCTCAAAAACAGTTGACAAACAGGCTCCTCTTGGCCTGTTGATATAGAATATCAAGGCTGTTTTGTCTGTGAAAACTTGCACCACTTTGCCCAACATGTGCATCAGGAAGACTATGCATACCAGCCAAACATCTCTGAGATCCCTGACATTTATATACAAGATTGCTTCCTCTAAGGTCCACAGACGCTTGGTTCAGAGATCTCTGAGGTGCCTGCCCCAGCTGAGGATCAGGGCATCTGACACCAGCTTGAGGGAGGGACCGGGATTGTCAAACAGAACATCTTGTAGGGTGTTCTCTGGATCAAACCACTACAGTAGTGAGGTAAGCACTACTGGGGGGATGATTATGATGATCTTTTCCTGGTGATCTGTGGTCTGGGAATATGTGGCACTGCCATTGATGGAGTGATTGCATACGAAATCTGGCATGGCGGACCAGATAAGTGCACACTGTTATGTGCCCCAGCAGATGTAGGCACACCCTGGTGGTGGTCACCGGAAATTGGAACACCTCAGTGATGGCCTGGAACCTGTCTAGCAGCAGGATCATTTCACACAGGTTGAGCTGAGCACTGCTCCACTGAATTCTATTCTTTGAACTATTTACAGCAACTTCACAAAATATCTGTGAATGAAGCCTCTGCAATGCTAAAGCAGTGAATATTCCATGCATCATAACTGGCAGCAAGATGGGGGAAGTGCACAAAGCCCCTTATACTGTACTATGAGAGTGCTACTCCAGGAGTCACCACAGCCACTCTCTAGGAATACTGTTGAGGAAAAAATTTCTGATACTGGTGCATATGGTGAGCACATATACCTAATGCAGGGGTGGGCAAAAGGGCCTCCGTGGGCTGGATTCAGCCTGCCAAGCGGGTTGATCCAGCCCGCAGAGGCCCTGCCCCCAAGCCAATGAGGGCCTGGGGGCCGAGGAGTGCACAAAGCTTCTTTCCATCCTGTAAGCAGCACACAGCACTTTGAAGCATCGCATGCTGCACGCAGGGCAGGAGGAAATGTCATGTACTCCCCCGCCCCCAAGCCCTGATTGACCTGGGGGCAAGAGGAGCATGGGAAATTTCCTCCGCCCTCTTCCCCCCCAGCCCTGCAAGGAGCACACGGCACTTCAAAGTGCCATATGCTTATGCAGGGTGGGAGCAGGGTGAGGGAAGCTACATACAGCTCCCCCTCCCCCAGACTTGGGGGCAAGGGAGCGTGTGATGTCTCCTCCTTCCCTGTGAGCAGAGCGTGGCATTTTGAAGAGCCACATGCTTCTCACAGGGCAGGGGGAGAGTGGAGGATGCTTTGAGCACTCCCCCACCCCCAGGCCAATCAGGGCCTGGGAGCAGAGGAGCTATGCAAAGCTTTCTTCACCCTATCCCTGCCCTGCGAGGAGTGCGGCACTTCAAAGTGCCACATACTCCTCACATGCTGGGAGGAGGCATCCCACACTTCCCCCAGGCCCTGGCCATTCAGGGCCTGGAGGCAGGGGAGTGTGTGAAGCCTGTTCCTGCCCTGCCAGGGGCATAGGTGCCTAGCAGAAAGAGGGGGCACATGGGCTCCCCCACCCCCAGAACAATTATGGTCTGGGGATGGGGATAGGGAA
Organism: Rafetus swinhoei; assembly: GCA_019425775.1. Lineage (NCBI taxonomy): Eukaryota > Metazoa > Chordata > Testudines > Trionychidae > Rafetus > Rafetus swinhoei. The sequence continues at coordinate 13,974,240 of CM033446.1, read as the reverse complement.
GCCCAGAAACATTCTGGCTCCACCCCTTCCAGATTAGGCCCCGCCCCTTCCGGCCCAGCCCAAGGTCACTTCAAAATTTGTGAAGTGACACCAGCCAAAAATTATTGCCCACCCCTGACCTAAGTTGTGTAAGCAAAGTCTGAACGAGATCTCCACTGACATTTAGAAGTCAGTTTTGGAATAGGACTTCAGGAGATGATCTCATTTACATGGGCACACCCATCCTGCCTAGGTGCTCAGCATGATGGGATTGGTTTCCCCAAATGATCACTTTTCGATGGCTTGGATCCCCAGACTCCTTGTTATTAGAACAGAAGTAAAAAAAGATAGTTATCTGTATTGTGTGAATTGAGAGAAGCAGAACTATACCTGGCATACGTTGCTAGGGGAACCCACCCTCAACCTAACAGCATTTCCTAAGCAGGAAACAAGACTTCCATAGCTTGGTGGGATGACTCATGTGATTAGAGCACTGTTATCGAAGGATATAAATTATTCAGGAAGAAAAGGTGGGGGAGAAAAGGCGGAGGAATTGCACTGTAAGAAAGCCATTAAAATTGCTTAAAGTTCCAGTATACGGAGGGAGGAAAGCCTGTTCGGTGTCTTTGAGTTAAGCTTAGAGGTGGGAGCAACAGAGGTGATGTTGTGGTTGGGTCTGCTATAGACCACCAGATCAGGTGGATGAGGTAGACAAGGCTTTCTTCAGACAACTAAGAGAAGCTTCCAAATCACAGGCCCTGGTTCTCATGGGGGACTTTAATCACTGTGACATCTATTGGGAGATGAATACAGCAGTACATAGACAATCCAGGAAAATTTTGGAGAATGTTGGGGATAGCTTCCTGGTACAAGTGGTGAAGGAACCGACCAGGGGCCACACACAGCTTAACCTGCTGCTCACAAACAGGGAGGAATTAGTAGGGAAAGTTTAATCCTTGAGGGGGCCATGTAGGGATCTGGGGCAAATCTGTCAGGGATGGTACTTGGCCCTGCCATGAGGGCAGGGGACTGGACTAGATGACCTCTCAAGGTCCCTTCCAGTTCTATGAAATGGTACAGATGTGGGTGGCAACCTGGGAAGCAGCTGATTTCAGGATCTTGGTGAAAGAAAGAAAGGAGAGCAGCAAAATACACACTGTGGACTTCAAAAAAAGCAGACTTTGACTCCCTCAGAGAACTGATGGGTAGAATCCAGAAAGGAGTCAAGGAGCGCTGGCTATATTTTAAAGAAGACTTATTGAAGGTACAGGAACAAACCATCCCAATGCACAGTAAGAAAAGCTAATATGATAGACAACTAACTTGACTTAGCAATGCAATCCTTGGTGAGCTTAAACACAAAAGGAAGCTTACAAGAAGTGGAAGCTTGGACAGATGATTAGGGAAGAGTATAAGTATATTGTTTGGGAATGCAGAGATGTAATCAGCAAGGCCAAAGCGCAATTGGAATTGCATCTAGCAAGGGATGTGTAGAGAAACAAGAAGTTTCTACATGAATATTAGAAATAAGAGGGTAATCAGGGAGGGTGAGACACCCTTACTGGATGAGGGAGGTAACCTAGTGACCGATGATGTGGGAAAAGCTGAAGTACTCAATGCTTTTTTTGCCTGTCTTAAAGTCAGCTCCCAGACAACTGCACTAGGCAATGCAGTATGGGAAGGAGGTGGGCAGCCCTTTGTGGAGAAAGAACAGGTTAAGAACTATTTAGAAAAGTTAGACATACACAATTCCGTGGGGCCAGATTTAATGCAATCAAGGGTGCTGAGGGAGTTGGCAGATGTCATTGAAGAGCCTTTGGCCATTATCTTTGAAAACTTGTGGAGGTCAGAGGAGATCTCAGACAATTAGAAAATGGCAAATATAGTGCCCATCTTTTAAAAAGGGAAGAAGGACAATCTAGGGAACTACAGACCAGTCAGCCTCACCTCATTCCCCTGAAAAATCATGGAGCCTCAAGGAATCCATTGTATAGCACTTGGAAGAGAGGAATGTGATCAGGAAAAGTCAACATGGATTCACCAAAGCCAACCTGATTGCCTTCTATGATGAGGTAACTGGCTCTGTGGACGTGGGGAAGTCTCTTGAATTTAGCAAAGCTTTTGATAGTGTCTTCCATGTAATTCTTGCCAGCAAGTTAAGGAAGTATGGATTGGATAAATGGACTGTAAGGTGGATAGAAAACTGGCTAGATTGTTGAGCTCAATGGGTAGTAATCAACAGCTCATTGTCTGGTTGGTTTCAAGCAGAGTGCTCCAAGGATGGGTTCTAGGGCCGGTTTTGTTCAACATCTTTATTAATGACCTGGATGAGGGGATGGATTGCACCCTCAACAAGTTTGTGGATGACACTAAACTAGGGGCAAACACAGATATGTTGGAAGGTAGGGATACAGACAAATTGGAGGATTGGGCCAAAAGAATCTGATGAGGTTCAATAAGGACAAGTGCAGAGCCCTGCACTTGGGATGGAAGAATCCCAAGCACTGCTACTGACTGGAGACTGACTGGCTAAGCAGTAGTTTGGCAGAAAAGGACCTGGGGATTACAGTGAATAAGAATCTGGATATGAGTCAACAGTGTGCCCTTGTTGCCAAGAAGGCTAACGGCATAGTAGGATGCATTAGAACAGGGGTTCTGAACCAGGGGTCCATGGACCCCCAAGGGGTACGTGAAGCCTTGTCAGGGGGTACGTGAGGTTCAAGTATAGGTAACACTGGTCTACAATTTTTTAGAATTCGTCTGCTTCAGAGATAAAATGTGCTATTTATTATGTATTTTGATGTGCTGAATTCAAATATGACAATTAAAACAACTGATTGGCTACTGTTTCCAAGATATTTAAGTTTTTACATTTTACGTCTATGTATATTGTGTAGGTAGTAGAGTTTTAATCATAAATTGTAAACCTAAGTCTTTTCATATGTTTATGGTTGCTTTACATGATAATATTTCAACTCAAAAAAGATATTTTGGCCTTGGAAAGGGTTCAGAAAAGGGCAACTAAAATGATTAGGGGTTTGGAACGGGTCCCATATGAGGAGAGGTTAAAGCGACTGGGACTTTTCAGTTTAGAAAACAGGAGACTGAGGGGGGATATGATAGAGGTATATAAAATCATGAGTGGTGTGGAGAGGGCCGATAAAGCAAAGTTATTTATTAGTTCCTAAATAGAAGAACTAGAGGACACCAAATGAAATTAATGGGTAGCAGGTTTAAAACTAATAAAAGAAAGTTCTTCTTCACACAGTGTAGTCAGCATGTGGAACTCCTTGCCAGAGGAGGCTGTGAAGGCTAGGAATATAACAGAGTTTAAAGAGAAGCTAGATAATTTCATGGAGGTTAGGTCCATAAAAGGCTATTAGCCAGGGGATAAAATGGTGTCCTTGGCCTCTGTTTGACAGAGGCTGGAGAGGGATGGCAGGAGACAAATCGCTTGATCATTGTCTTCGGTCCACCCCCTCTGGGGCATCTGGTGCTGGCCACTGTCGGCAGACAGGATACTGGGCTAGATGGACCTTTGGTCTGACCCGGTACGGCCGTTCTTATGTTCTTATGTTCTTATGTCCTGTTTATGTAACACTTTAAAAATCAGCAAAAGGGTTATATAAATAAAATTTATTATGAAACAAAAGGCAAAAAACTATTATGTACATAGTTTAGTCCTATTCAGTGTCTACTCGGCGCTTCTTGGCTTGTCTCTTGTATTCATTAAATGGAGCATCTCTTATCACTGTCCAGCAATAGTCTGCAAGCATTGATGGGCTCCATTTGCCTGATAGCGTTTCTCCATTGTTGCAATGTCCTGGTGAAATCGCTCGCCGTGCTCGTCGCTCACTGCTTCGCAGTTCGGTGGAAAAAAATCTAGATGAGAGTGCAAAAAATGTATCTTTAGTGACATGTTGCAACCAAGGCTTTTGTATGCCTTGAGGAGGTTTTCCACCAACAACCTGTAGTTGTCTGCCTTGTTGTTTCCGAGAAAATTTATTGCCACTAACTGGAAGGCTTTCCATGCCGTCTTTTCCTTGCCACGCAGTGCATGGTCAAATGCATCATCTTAAAGAAGTTCACGAATCTGAGGACCAACAAAGACACCTTCCTTTATCTTAGCTTCACTTAACCTTGGAAATTTTCCACGGAGGTACTTGAAAGCTGCTTGTGTTTTGTCCATGGCCTTGACAAAGTTCTTCATCAGACCCAGCTTGATGTGTAAGGGTGGTAACAAAATCTTCCTTGATTCAACAAGTGGTGGATGCTGAACACTTTTCCTCCCAGGCTCCAATGACTGTCGGAGTGGCCAATCTATCTTGATGTAATGGGAATCTCTTGCACGACTATCCCATTCGCAGAGAAAACAGCAGTACTTTGTGTATTCAGTCTGCAGACCAAGCAAGAGAGCAACAACCTTCAAATCGCCACAAAGCTGCCACTGATGTTGGTCATAGTTTATGCACCTCAAAAGTTGTTTCATGTTGTCATAGGTTTCCTTCATGTGGACTGCATGACCAACTGGAATTGATGGCAAAACATTGCCATTATGCAGCAAAACAGCTTTAAGACTCGTCTTCGATGAATCAATGAACAGTCTCCACTCATCTGGATCGTGAACGATGTTGAGGCTGCCATCACACCATCGATGTTGTTGCAGGCTACAAGATCACCTTCCATGAAGAAGAATGGGACAAGATCCTTTTGACGGTCACGGAACATGGAAACCCTAACATCACCTGCCAGGAGATTCCACTGCTGTAGTCTGGAGCCCAACAGCTCTGCCTTACTCTTGGGTAGTTCCAAATCCCTGACAAGGTCATTCAGTTCACCTTGTGTTATGAGATGTGGTTCAGAGGAGGAGGATGGGAGAAAATGTGGGTCCTGTGACATTGATGGTTCAGGACCAGAAGTTTCATCCTCTTCCTCTTCCTCGTCTGACTCAAGTGAGAATGATTCTGGTGCACCAGGAACCGGCAGTCCTTCTCCGTGGGGTACTGGGCGTATAGCTGATGGAATGTTTGGATAATGCACAGTCCACTTTTTCTTCTTTGACACACCTTTCCCAACTGGAGGCACCATGCAGAAGTAACAATTGCTGGTATGATCTGTTGGCTCTCTCCAAATCATTGGCACTGCAAAGGCATAGATTTCCTTTTCCTGTTCAACCACTGGCGAAGATTTGTTGCACAAGTGTTGCAGCATATGTGTGGGGCCCACCTCTTGTCCTGATCTCCAATTTTGCAGCCAAAATAAAGGTGATAGGCTTTCTTAACCATAGTGGTTATACTGCGCTTTTGTGATGCAAAGTCACTTCACCACAAACATAGCAGAAGTTATCTGCACTGTTCACACAAGTATGAGGCATCTCTGCTCACTTTGGCTAAACAGAAATGTGTCCCTTTGCAAAATCAAACACTGACAAATAAGAGAGCAAGACACTGTATGATTTCTAGAGCTGATATAGGGCAATTTGTTCAGCAGAGTGATGTAAGCTTCGTTATGATTGCATCATCCATGACTTCTAGGAATAACATGATGCAATTCATATCATGTATGACGCAATACCAGCTTCAGATTGCATCATTCATTGTTTTGCCTAAAAAGCAAGTACTGTCCAAACCCAGTCATAGATTTATTCATAGATCCAGTCAAAGATGTATTTTAGTCATTTCTGGTTTAAATTGAGATCCCTTCCCTTTATAACTCACTTATCCTCCGCCATTCCCAAGTCAAGGGTCGTATATACTGACCCAATAGCATATCTTGAAAACTAGAGCCAATCAACAATTGTAAGCATCATTTTCGTTCTCAGTGACCCAGAATTAGTAAAGTTTGACTACATTTATTTCAAAAGCATTTTGGCTGTAGAGCAGTGTAATTAGGGCAAGCGGAGTTGCAAATGAAGCCTGGGATTTAAATATCCCGGGCTTCATTTGCATGTTCCTGGGTGCCGCCATTTTAAAATTCCCCTTAGTCCAAACTCTGTGCCCGCAGCTACACACGGCACGGAGTAGGTAGTTCGAATTAAAGATCCTAATTTGAACTACCGTTACTTCGCTTGCCCTAATTACCCTACCTAGCTCGAACTAATGAGCTAGTGTAGATGTACCCTTAGTTAGTAGCTGTACTGAGGAGTGAATGTCTGCAAAATCTGTTGAGGAGGTAGGAGGTGATATGATAGTAATACTATGTATCATCCCAATGGATTTGAGAACACAAAAGTGGTCCTCTCTACCCAATTAAAAATATTTCAGAAAACAAGCAAATGCAGACCAGCATCTGAACATCACAGCAGTCCTGGAGCATGAGGGTCTGTGTGCTGAGCCCCACTGTTAGCTTTGCATGTTCTCAGCAAGTTTTGGGTATCAGAGCTGCAAGATGAAGGGCAGCAACTGTAACTTCTGAAATACTGACTCAGGCCCATTCTGGCAGGTCCCACAACTGTATAGCTGTAACCTGTTCCGATTACAAGTAGCCTCTCCCCAGGCAATGATGCATTTACCGTGAGCCAGACAGCTATGGGAAACAACCGCTAGTAAAATCCTCATTTAAATTGTTCTCCCAGTCTTCTCAGTGCTCACACACAGGTGCCCAGAGCATCTAGAAAGCCAAAACACTTTGCACAAAGGTCATTTCTGCAGTAAAGAAAATGTAAAACATCTCTGATTAAAGCTGAACTTCAGAGCTCTCTGAATTTCGGTAGCAGCCCTCATGTTATTTTCATTCGTCTTAGTACTAACACACACACACACTTTTCGTCTGGTTTTTATTCCTGCTTGAAACTTGCCTTTTGGGTATACCCAATAGCTCGATGGCTATTTGGCAGCCAGTATCAAGCAGAATACCCCAGGGGCTGGTCCCAGGGCCACTTTTGTTCAACATCTTCATTAATGGTCTGGATAATGGATTGGGGCGGATAACACTAAGCCAGGGGAAGAGGTAGATATGTTGGAGGACAGGGACGGGGTCCAGAGTGACCTAGACAAATTGGAGGATTGGACCCAAAAAAATCTGATGAGGTTCAACAAGGACATGTGCAGAGTCCTGCACTTAGGACAGAAGAATCACAAATGCTGCTACAGGCTGGCAACTGACTAGCTAAGTGGCAGTTCTGCAGAAAAGGTCCTGGGGACTACAGCAGATGAGCTGCTGGCCAGCAGACAGTGTGCTCTTGTTGCCAAGAAGGCTAATGGCATATTGGGTTGCATTAGTAGGAGCATTGTCAGCAGATTGAGGGAAGTGATTGTTCCCCTCTATTCAGCACTGGTGAGGCCACATCTGGAGCATTGTGTCCACTACAGAAAGGATGTGGACAAACTGGAGTGCAGGGAGGGCAAGGAAAATGAGTAGGAGCCTGGGCAGAAGCTTTGTGGCATCACAGCCTGGCAGCTGCTTAATGAGTCCCTCCCATTCCACGAGGAGTAACAGTTAATCCGAACTAAGGACTTAGTTTGGATTAACTTTAAACTGCCGCATGTAGCCGCGGGCAGTTCATTCGGACTAAGGGGGATTTAAAAATGGCGACCAGATGGGAACATGCAAATAAAGCCCGGGATATTTAAATCCCCGGGCTTCATTTGCAACTCCGGTTGCCTGATTTGCCTAACTAGCTCCAATTAACAAGCTAGTGTAGACATACTCATAGGGTATGTCTACACTACAAAGTTAATTCGAACTAACAGCCGTTAGTTCGAATTAACTTTCATAGCGTCTATACATGCAAACCGCTAGTTCGAACTTCATTCGGAGCGCTTAACTAGCGGAGCGCTTAATTCGAACTAGGTAAACCTCATTCTACGAGGACTACGCCTAGTTCGAATTAAGTAGTTCGAATTAAGGGCTGTGTAGCCACTTAATTCGAACTAGTTGGAGGCTAGCCCTTCCCAGCTTGCCCTGGTGGCCACTCTGGGCAAAACCAGGAAAACTTTTCTGCCCCCCTCCCGGCCCCGGAGCCCTTAAAGGGCCACAGTCTGGCTACACTGCTTGTGCCAGTTGCAAGCCTGCCAGCACCCAGCCAGCAGACCCTGCACCTGGCACGGGATGAGCCAGCCACCCGCTGCCACCCAGCCCTCCCCCTTTTCCCAGGACCAGGCTGGCAGCTCACAGGAGCCTGCCCGGGGCCGCAAGAGGCGGGCGCCCGCCTGGTCTAGTGCAGAGATTGTGGACCTCATCGAGGTTTGGGGGGAAGCCTCCAACGTCCACGATCTCTGCACTAGCCACAGGAACATGGCCGTCTACAGCCTCATGGCTGCCAGCCTGGCCACCAGAGGCCACATACGGACCCAGGAGCAGGTCCGCTGCAAGGTCAAGGACCTGCGGCAGTCCTACTCCAGGGCCTCCCAGCCAGGGGCTGACCCGGAGGCCTGCCCCCACTTTGAGGCCCTGGACCGCATCCTGGGGGCTCACGCCATCCATGCCCCTCGGGTGGTGATCGACCCCGGGACAGAGGGACCCGTCCCTGACACCGAGGTGGAGGAGGAGGACGCCGAGAGCCAAGAGCCTGCAGGACCCAGGACCCCTGAGGCATCCCACAGAGCACATCGGCTGTGTTGTCCAAGGCCGAGGAGGGCTCCACATGTGAGTGCCATCATGGTCCCCTTATGTGTATGGGAGGCCGGGGGAGAGGGACCATGCGCCTGGGCCTTGCCCACCATGGAGCAGCAGCTGGGTGTCATGCAGGGGCCCTGGCCCGTTCCCCACATGCCGACCTCGCCTTGCAGAGGGCGGCTGGGTTTCACCCACTGTGTCCCCAGGGAGAACTGACCGCTGCTCTTCTTTCACCACAGCCGCAGCACCTGGGACTGCAGGGCGCACCACCCCGCCTGCAACAGCCACCCGCACCCGGGCCAGCAGGCGCACCAGGAACCTGGAGGACTACCACCGGCGGCACCTGCGGCTACTGGAGCACCAGCTCCGCACCCAGGACCACTGGGTCCGGGAGGACCTGCGGCTGTGGCAGCGGAGCTTGGAGGCGCTGGAGGAGCAGGACTGTGCCCTCAGAGGCCACCTCCAGACTCTGGTGGACAGGTTCATGCCTCCTCCTGCTCCGGCCCCTGTGGCCACCCCAGCTCTTGCTCCTCCTTGCACCCCTGCTCCCCCTCCCACTTCCTCAGCACCCCCGTCCCTCCTGCCCCACCCTCCACACCCACTCCCGACGCCCGCACCCGCAGTGCTGTGAGACAGGAGAGCCAGCAGGACCCCCAACCCTGAGCTTTCCTTCCCTTCCTCCCCTGCCTCCCCCTTCTAGCTCCCTCCTCCCAGGTTTCCCCTCCCCTCCCCACCCTCATTTCTCCCTCCCCCACCCCAATTATGTAAAATAAAAAGAGATTATTGTTTTCAAAACAGATGTCTTAATTTAACATTAGGAAGGGGGGTTAGGGAGGGGAAAGGGGAAGGAGGAGAGGGTGGAAGAAGGCCCCAATGGGGCATGCAGGGAGAGTTCAGTCCTCCTCCTCCACCTGGAAGCTCTCCCACAGGGCTTCCCGGATCTGGACGGCCCCCCGCTGGGCCTCCTGGACGGCGGCGGTGCAGGGCTGAGCATAGTGGCCAGCCATGCGCTCAGCCTCAGCCATCCAGGCTGGCAGGAAAGCCTCCCCCTTCCGCTCGCACAAATTGTGCAGCACGCAACATGCTGCCACCACAGGAGGGATATTGTGCTCGGCAAGCTCGAGGCGGGTGAGGAGGCACCTAAAGCGTGCTTTCAATCGTCCGAAGGCCCCCTCCACCACAATGCGGGCCCTGGTGAGCCTGGCATTGAAGTCCTGGCAGGAGGGGTTGATGTGCCCCGTGTACGGCTTCATCAGCCAGGGGTGTAGGGGGTAGGCTGCATCCCCCACCAGGCAGACGGGCATGTCCACGTCCCCGACCCTGATGTGGCAGTAGGGGAAGAAGGTCCCGGCATGCAGCCTCTGGCACATGGAGGAGTTGTGGAACACCCTGGCGTCGTGTGCCTTGCCGGACCAGCCCACATTGATGTCCGTGAACTGGCCCCGGTGGTCAGACACGGCCTGCAGGAGCACGGAGAAGTACCCTTGCGGTTAATGTACTGGGAGGCCTGGTGTTCCGGGGCATGGATGGGGATGTGCATCCCGTCGATGGCCCCCCCGCAGTTGGGGAAGCCGAGGGTGCCGAACCCCCGGATGACGGCGTCCGGGTCGGCAAGGTGGACCACCGTGCAGAGCAGCACCTGGTTGATGGCCTTGACAACCTGCAGAGAGACAAAGCAAACCGCGAATCACTGGGGCGCCCAGGTGGCTGGGAGTGTTCGTTCCCTGGCACTGCCCCGCGCCCCACTCCCCTGAAGAAACCCCTGCTGTGATCCTGGCCGCCACGGGCAGCGTGTAGTACGGCCGGGACAGACTGAACCCTCCCGTGCGGGGCACTGTTGCCTCCTCCCCCGCCCCCGTTTTCCCTGGGGCGGCCCATTACCTCCTTGCAGCCCCCCTGCCCCCTGGTCCAGTGGCCGGTGAGTGCCGTACCTGCATGAGCACTGCTCCGACGGTGGATCTCCCCACGCCGAACTGGTTCCCAACGGATCGGTAGCTGTCCGGCGTGGAGAGCTTCCAGAGGGCGATGGCCACACATTTCTGGAGGGGGATGGCGGGCCTCATGCGAGTGTCCCGTCGCTGCAGAGTAGGGGTGAGCCACTCGCAGAGCTCCAGGAAGGTGTCCTTCTTCATCCTGAAGTTCTGGGTCCACTGTCTGTCTCCCCAGCGCTCCAGGACGATGTGGTCCCACCAGTCGCTGCTGGTGTCCAGATGCCAGATGTGGCAGAGCACGCTGGTGTCCGGGCGGTGCTGCGGCTCCTCCACGGCCCCCAGGGAGGCCAGATGGAGAGGCAAGGGGCTGACATGCACCAGATGGTGACAGGCAGCCTCCAGCCATTGCTGCAGGCTTGCAGCAGCAAGTCCAAGAACTGCACCAGAATGCCCAGGGCGAGCTCTGGCTCCATGTTGCCAACTGCGGCGGCGTCCCCGATGGGAACCACCAACACAGGCAGGCGCAGAGGAAAACACTTTGCTGTCCCTCAGCGAGGTAGGCAAGCAAGCGGAAAAGCTGAGAACCGGCTGTCCAGGGGGGTCCCTTTAAGCACGAGCCTCAGATAGCCTCAGACAGCAGCCACACAAAGCAACTACTGACCTGATGCCCTGCCGGAACCGGTTTCAGCTGCCCTTAAATGCGACCCAGCGTCCAATCAGTGTGGGCCGCTAGTTCGAATTAGCAAAACGCTAATTCGAACTAGTTTTTAAGTCTAGATGCGCTAATTCGAATTACCTTAGTTCAAATTAACTAATTCGAACTAAGTTAGTTCGAATTAGTGCTGTAGTGTAGACATACCCTTAGAGACTAACAAAAATGTAGACAGTACCATGAGCTTCCATGAGCACAACCCACTAATGTCCTTTAAAAGGCAAAACCCAATCGGACGAGCCAGTAGTCAAGTAAAACATTCCCCGTTTAACTTACCAGGCAGTACCAGGCAGCACTGGGGAGAGTTTGTTCAATTTGAATTATGATAAATTTCTCTTAATCTCAGAACGAGCAAACAATTTGCACAAGGTGGCAAAATTCAAGGAGTTTGTTTCACTTTCTAAAAGTAATTGAAAGTCACTTCCTGTCCTTCTCACAGCACTGAATTCGCCTTAATTCTCTTCCCCTTTTCTGGTTATAGAAAATACTGTCTTTCCATCTCACTCCTCACACAAAACGGTGCAATAAGAGACAGGGCAGGCACAAAACAGTTTTAAGAAATGTCTAGCAAATACCCAGGAATACATGGCATCAGTAACAATATCGATGGATGTATTTAAAAGATATCAACTAGTTCCATAAAATACTCTGAACTACTTCAGCCACAAATTTACCACCCTCACGCGCATCATCCCAAGTCTTAAAACTTGGACGCCAGGGTTTGTTAGAGCCGTGGTTGTCTAACTTTTTTTCTCATGACCACGTTGAAAAAAATTGTTAGTGGCCTATGTAATTTTACTAGAGTGTGGGCTCCAGGGTGGGGTTGAGGATGAAGGGAGTGTAGAAGGGGGGCTCTGATTTGGGAGGGGGAGTTAGGGCTGGAGCAGACGGGATTTAATTTGAGCAGCTCCTGGTCAGCAGTGCAGAGGGGGGCTAAGATAGGTTTCCTGTCTCTCCTGGCACAGCAGACCCCAGAAGCAGCCAGCAGCAGGTTCCCAGCCAATGGAAGTGCAGAGCTAGTGCTAAGAGCAGAGGCAGTGCACAGAATGCTGTGCGCTCTCCCCCCTCTCCTTTAACCCACCTTGGAGCCAGGCCTGCTGCTGGCCACTTACAGGGTGCAGCACAGTCTGCAGTGCCAGGACAGGCAGGGAGCTGCCTTAGCATCCCCACTGGTCACCTGATCCCCCTGCAGCAAAGAGACCCAGAGCCTGACATACCACCACCCAGTACTGGGTTGCAACCTGTAGTTTGAAAATCACTGGCCTCGGTGACTTCTCTGTCCTCATACTCTGCTCACAACTCCCACAGCAGCATTTTACTCCCCTCACTTAATTGCTCCCTGTCCAAGTGGGCAGATTGCATTTGCTCCTGGAATATGTCACGTCTGCCACATTTTCACCTTTGGATTTGTGATAGATGAACAGCCGGAGGAGCCAGACCCAGAGGAGTGTGCAGCAGGCTCACAATTGCACCTACTGTAATGGAAAGTGAAAGGCAGACTTTACAGAAGATATATTGTGAAGCGTAAAACCTAATGTCTTTAGCATACAGGGTCATCTGTCCAAGACAAGAGACGTGTTATGCACAAGGCCAAAGTTATGCTTTTAAGTGCCCATTGTGCAGCAGACGCAATACAGAGATCTGGGAGCAGCTGGACTCAGTTTGGTGGCAGGCAAGGAAAGGGACAGGTTAGGGCTCACACTTGTGCTTTCTCTTTGGAAGTATGTACAGCACAGTGCTTGCACATAGCAGCTCCCACAGCCAGCCAAGTGTCTGCACTGGCAAGGGGGGGCATGATGGCATGGTGGCAGGACAGGGGCTCACACAGTGGCCCTGTGTCCAACACTCCTAGTTTGCTGGGGAGTGCAACTTTTTCCTTTCCATCCCACAGGAGCCTGAAGGCATGAGGGGTTCCAGGCATGGCCACTGGGCCAGGGCTCAAACTATGCTTTGATGGGGATAAGCAAACATTAACACAGTGAAATAAGTCTGCTTATCAGACCTCCCACCAAAAAAGGGAGAAACTTTTCAGAGTAATCTTGGATTCCTCTTCTGTTGGTGCTCACATGCCATGGTGCTGGGAGAGCGCTGAACACACAGGTTAGATGGACACAACATAATGGATTCCTTTCTTCCAAATATGCCTTTGGTGATAACTCCCCACAGCCCCCTGAGGCTTAATCCGTGGGTCACATTTTGCTCCCAGTGACTCCCAATTCCCACTAGGTAAACTCCACTGTTTTCAGTGACTCCAGAGTTCCACGGGCACAACAAAGAGCAAAATAAGGCCCCATAACAGGTGCACAATCCCCTGAGAGACTCAATTAGTCCAGACGTAAAGGCCTACTGACACACCTCCATGACTATGTTGAGGCTGCACTTAATATATAGTATAAAATGTGGGAACAAGGTTACTGATGCCCAGTTTAGTCTTGAAGAAATGGATTTAATTGAAGAGACAGCACCCCATGGTGCTCCCAGCTGCATTCCCCTGCACCCTCACCTGGATGTGGCACCACAGTTTCATCCACCAGGGTCTTGTGTTCTGCTTCCCCTCCATCCCTCAATCTTCATGGGTTTGCTAAAGTCAGGGGGAAGGGGTTGCTATAAGAATAACTTCACTGCAGTGTTACTTCTCCTGCTGCAGTCCCCTGAGGAAGAGACTTTCCTCACAGATCCCTTTTCCCCCCACCCTTTCTCCGCTTACATCCCTTCAACCCCAGGGATGTGAGCAGCTCCACTCTGGTTCCTCTCCCTCCTCTGCCATTCTTAAAAGAGACTTTGAAAAGTCATCAAGTAATCTCAGCTCAACTTATGTCCCCCTAGTTCATTTGTCAAACTCCAAGGCAAAAGGAGCCGACCAGACTCCTTCCCAGGAGGAAGGTCGTCGGGCTTTGTTCTTGTTTACAAGGACTTTGTTTTTCATCTGAGAGCACTAAAATCAGCACAACAACTAGGCCTCAGCCCACCTAATAGTCAGAGTGACACTGGCACCCAGGAGCTAGCTCATGCCCAGGTCCCCAGGCCTGCAATGAATACTGACAAATCTGTGGTTGTATTTGCCTAGTTCATTTCTGGATCAGTTGTTGTTACAAGTGTTAGAATTATAACAACATGTTTAGACTTTAATGGGAAAAATGCCGAGGTGCCCACTCAGGCCATGTCTATACTACAGAGAAGATTGAAGCAGCCACAGTTGATCTTCTGGCGTTCAAATTAGTGGGTCTAGCAAGGACATGCTAATTCAAAATGAGAGAGCACTCCAGTCCTGCTTCTACAAGGAGTAAGAGAAGTTGAAAGGAGAGTGTGCTCCCTTTGACTTCCTGCAGTGTGGACAGTGCCAAAATTTACATTAAGATACTTTGACTTACGCAACTTTGGCTATGTTAATTGCATAGCTTATCTTAATTCAGACTTATCCCCTAGTGTAGACTAGGCCTAAGAGTATAATGAAGCTTCACCTATAGTCACAGTGTGCGTACTTTAGGAATCTCCCTAAAGCCACATATCAGTCATGGTGCGGGGTTCTGTAGCAGTTGTGGAACAGCTGAATTTTCAAAGTGCTTTAAAATCCACTTGTGTAATTATTGTCTCTGACAATTGCCAGGCCGCAGGAAGATCAAGAGTAGAGTTTGTGGCTCAAATTTTGACTCATTTGGTCAAAGGATTCTCGAGTTACCTCATTCCCCATCCACCACAAACAGCTTTCGTTTAAAATGCAATAATCTTCTGACACTTTTGAGCCTGAATCAGGGAAATCCTAGTCTTCCTGTGTAGGCTAAGCAGGAGCTCTTTAGGCATTGATGCAGAGGGATAAAAAACTCACAGGTAGCTGAGGTCAGTTGACCTAGGCTCTTGAGGCTTTTAGTGTATACTGTATCTATACTGCAACACTATTTCGAAATAACTAGTGCCATTCCAAAACAACTTACTCCACGTCTACACAGTAAGAAGTTATTTTGAATTTGTGTCAAAACAGTGTCAAGCTCGAGGACTTCTTACTCCTACTCCTGTAACCCTCATTGTACGAAGAATAAGGGAAGTTAGAGACAGAGTGCTCTATTTAGAAATAAGTGCTGTGTGGACGCTCCCTATTTTGAAATGAGTTTATTAACCACAGAAAGATTGATTTAGGGATTACAAGTAATGAGGCATAGATGTCAGAATTAGTTACAAGAAAATAAAAGTAAAATAGAACTCATGCCAAACTTAACAAACTAAGTGAATTCAAAGCAAAGTCTCACTCCTGACATGTTTCAACAGTCTTATTGGCTGAATTTCTTTAAGTCAGGATCGGTGCTACATAGTCCTGTATTTTGTTTCAGCTACACCAGACTAACACGGCTACATTTCTATCACCAGTCTAATGCTGCTTCCTTTGTTCTTTGTGTGTTATGGTTGTCGTGAGTAGAGAGAAAGGGTAGAATAGAAAGGGGTGTTTGTTCTCCCTTCCTATAGTTCTTTCTATTCTTCGAGAACCATCACCAGCTGAGGTTCAGGAACTAGAAAATCTGTGTAGAAAGGAACCCCAACCTCCTTCTTTGTCAAGATTTACATTTTCACCCACATCCTCTTTCCTGCTGAAGAGTGGCCATTTAACGAGGTGATGATGCATTTGATTTCATTGGCATCTGGCTAAAGCATCAGTTTCCTTTGGCCTTCAAGAAACTGGCTTGTGACTCTTCCTAGGACTTGGAACTGACATTAGTAATACCATACAAAGGAATTTTATAACTTTATATGACATGTTGCCACACATATTTTATCAGGGCAACTCATGAGTTTTCAAATGATATCGCACAAGTCATACTTTGTACAAAATTTATCATATTCCAGCAGAGGAGTGAATACAGGGATACAGACTGTCATAGACTCCCAGTGTCTAAGAGGAACAAGAGAGAGGACAGCTCACTTCTTCGGGAGCCCCCAGGTTCTGTAAGAGAATCTGAGATATTTTGGAGTCCCCAGTATTTTTTTAAATGGGTGAACATCAGGGTAACAGACTGTGACACTATAGTCTAAGAAAGTAACTTTTAAAAAGTTAATTAAGAAAGCTTAGACATTGTAGAATCTGAGTATTTGATGCAGCAACAGAAATACATCTTATGGGCCAGATGTTTGACACCGTGCTTTAAAGGAAAATCAATTCACACTTAACACCTGTTACACTATTAAGGTTCCTTTCAGAGTGTCAAAAACTGCCTCCAGATTAGTTAGTCTCCCATAACTATAAGCTTTGCATTTCAGGCTCTTAAATGTCTTAAATATCTGAAGAGAGAATATGTAGCAATGCCTAATGGTAGAATGAGTCCAACCTCCCAGTGCACCACAAAAACATACCACATACATTCTGCAATCCCAGTCTGTACTCTGGAAATGAGTGTATGGCGCTGAGATACAAGCAATGCAATGATGCTTTGCTTAGCTGGGCTCCGACGGCTGAATGCAATTGACAAACCGGGTTTTATGTTCTGCTGCTGCAAAATGTCCAAGTCCTTTTCATCCATGTGGTTTTCAGACAAACTGTGAAAACAAAAATGACTATGAACAAAATCCTATTGACCTAAAGCCAAACTTGTAAATATTTATCAATATTTATCAATAAATATAATTCAGTGAATCTTAATAGAGTGACTGTTGTTCCCAAAGGGAAAATGAGACCCTGCAAGGGGCAGGAGTGGCCTGAGTCAGTCACCCAACCCTTCCCCCACCGTTCACATGATGCTGGGATTGGCAGTACTGCTCGCCTGAGAACTGCCTGCTCCCCACATGAGGCTGGAGCTAGAGTCACTGCTCACTCAAAACCCCCTTATTCCCTGCATGGGCTTGGCATTGCCTATTCCTCTGCCTACTCCTCTGCACCGATCCAACTGGCAAGAGCAAATGGGGCAAATGCTAAGAAAGTTGGGATTTTAAAAAGGGACTGTCACAGCCAAAATAGGATGTCTGGTCACTCTATTAAGAGTACTTGTAATTTTAAAACCACAGATGCCCGGGAAATCAGTGCTAACGTTACAGCAAGAAAAGACAAACTTGGGAAAGTATAGAAATGTAGAATTAAGGTCTCTCACTAATAATTCTGCCATCCTGTGCACTCTCCATGTCAGGTAGATCTATGTGGGCAGACCAACTCTACTAATTGCTCTCTCCTAATTTTTGTTCAAAGCATGTGGGAGGACACTGTCTCTGCCCAGAAAAATCTTACACTTTGTGTGAAAAAAAACACACTGGGGAGAATTCTCCCTCCTTTTACAGCCCCGTAGCTACATACATGGCAACAATAAACACCCGCTTAGTTGGCAGAGGGAAATTCCTTGCTGCTCGAGAGAAGCCCTGTGGTAGAAGGAGGAAGGTGGCCTTACACTGTTGTCAGTTTCAGCCCCTGCCCTCAGCCCATATAAGTCAGGCCAAATCACCTCATTAGTTCATTCTGTCCATAGTGTCTCTAGGTGGCTGGAAGCCCAGCACACACTACGGCAGATTCTTTTGATACAGAAAAGCAGAAATCACTTACTCCAGCTTCTCTAACTTGCAGTTTTCATGTTTCAGTCCTTCAAACAGAAGCTTCATTCCTGAATAAGTCAGGTTATTGCTGCTCAGGTTCAGTTCCCTCAGGGACTGGTTGGAGCTGAGCAGAGAGGAGAGATCTCCACAGCAAGCATCAGTGAGACGGCAATCCCAAACCCTGCAGAGACGGAGAGTAACTAAAGGTCCCGATTTTATAGAGACAGTCCTGATATCTGAGACTGTCCTGCAGAAAATGGATTTTCGTGTGGCTGTTACGAACATTTGTGTGCAACCATAAGTTTGAAAAAGTAAAAAACCCACAATTACCTGCCCAAATGTCTGCACGTACAATTTAGTAGCTGTATGTCCATTTGCTTCTGCAAATGCAGGTGATTTCATAAGTGAAAACAGGACTTCAAAATATTGCCAGTGCAAAATCAGAGAGCACCTTTGAAAAGGCTGGTTTAACAAGGGAAGTCTCAAGGAACCCAGCAATGACTTACACTAGTTTCTGCAGTTTACATGTGGGATGTTTCAGTCCTTCACACAGAAGTTTGATTCCTGAATCTCCCAGTTCATTCCCACTCAGCTCCAGCTCTGTCAGGGACTGGTTTGTCCTGAGGGCAGCAGAGAGATCTTCACAGCAAGCAGCTGTCAGACTGCACTGCCACAACCTGCAAAGGGAACAGAGAGAAAAATAACTGACTGTCTCCTTCCATAAAAACTGAAATGTTTCTGAAACTTTCACAATGTTTCTTTCAAGTGTCTTGGCCAGTCCCCACAACCAGCCCTGCCTCTGCAGTCTGGGTTAAAGGGGAAGAGGACTCTTTCTGGCTTAGCAGCATCACTAGCAATCCTGACCCAGCTGAGGGCTATGACAAGGGGGGGGGGGGGGGGGTAAGATATAAGTGTGAACCTGTGCCATAAAGCACCTCACCTGAGCTAGGGTTACTACAGATGAATAAACAAGAAAACAGAGAATAAGAACCTGTCAGTCCTCTTCTTTCTACACAAACAAACTTCATTGTCATGAAGAATTGCTCTGGGCCAGAAATTAGCACCATTTTCATTCCATATAATAATGGATGTTGATTTTTAGTAAAGCTTTCCCCCAAATTGGTATCTCCTTCCCAACCAGAATTAGCTGGGACTAGGGCAGGGATGGGCAATAATTTTTAACGGGGGGGCCACGCCAAGATTTTGGAAAGTGCTCCAGGGCCGCACTCTTCTATGATATTAATGGAGGAGATGAGGGGTCTGGGATGGAAGATGGGTGCAGAAGGGAGCTTGGGATAAGGGATTGGGGTGCGTGAGGGAGACTGGAGTCTGGGTGGGAGTTTGGGTGAAGGAGGCAGTTGTGACCTAGGGCAGGGGACTGGAGTGCAAGGGTTTGGGATGTGACCTACAGTAGGAGGATATCTGCGGCAGGAAATTGGGGTGCCAGATCTGGGAGGAGGTATGAGTGTACGAGGGGGACAGAGGGTTTGGGTATGTTGAGTGGGGGGAGGGAGGGCAGAGGGTTGGGGCAGGAAAGGGCTGGGTTGCCAGAAGTAGACTTGGCCAACAGACTTACTTGTCAGCTGCCAAACTAGTCTGTCTGCCTGCAGAGTTTAAAATGTTTCCCAGCCAGCCTACCTGCTTGCCTGGCCATGTGCTTCTTTGAATAACTAAGCTGAGGAGAGGGGGCATGGTTCTTCTTGGCTGTCTGTTATTCCAATAAGCAGGTCCCATTGGCCGGTTTCTGGCCAGAAACCAGCCAATGGAGTTGCGCTGGGGGCAAGGTTGCTCCTGAAACTTCCCTGCTCTTCATCAGTTTTAAAACAGAAATGGAGCCCTGCATCCATATTTCTGCATGGTGCACAGGGCTGCGGGGCAAGCAGGGGAGCCTGTCTGGGGTTCCCCACTGCCTCCATGAGTCAAATCCAGCCTGCAGGCCATATTTTGCCGAGGCCTGGACTAGGAGCCGCTGACTCAGGAGCTACTTTGTTCACAAGCATAGGTTTGTTTAGGATAGAGGAGCCAAAGCATGCTGGTTTGGGGAGGGAAAGAAACCTGATGAGAGTGGGAGAAGAGAAGCAGTTTAGGAAATGGGGTAGATTGTAGGGATGGGCAAGAGCAGCAAGCAGGAGATCTTTGGCTTGGTTTAGAGAAGTGGTTCTTAACCTTACTGCAGCCTGCATCCCTTTGGTTCTCAAAATATGTTCTTGCTCCCCTTATTAAAAATCATTGAAGTAGGTCGGTTTTAAACCTGAGATATATCATAAAAAATCTGGCATGTCTCACCCCCCCAGAAAGGGCATCTTGCACCCCCAGGGGATCACCCCTGGTCAATCCCTCCCCAAGAAAGAGCCCAGTCCGTCCGGTAAAAAAATTCAGAAAGTACCATGTGAAATGTCCGGTATTTTCTGTTTTCCCTGGCTCGGGAGTCCGCCGGAACACGTGCAGCTTGGGCTGGCTGGGGCCGGGGGGAGGATGGAGCATCCTGGGCAGACTTCAAAATGGCCACCTTAAAAAGGCAATGCCTGCTCTGCTCTTAAAAGGTTGTTTTTTTTTCCCCTGGAGTCCCGGGAATTAAAGGGGCCACAACTGTTTTTCAGCCCCAGTCAGTTCCCTTTTTTTTTTTTTTTTGCTCTTCTGCTCAACATGTTTTGCTGCTATTTTTGGGTTGGGGATGTGAGAGTTTCTCAAAAATCAAAAAGGGGGCATGATGCCAAAAAGTTTGGGAACCACTGATCTAGAGGCAGTTTCTGGCCTGGTATAACTATGTCCACTTAGAGGATTGTGATTTTTTTATCAGAATCGTTAGCCTGCTCCTCTGCTAGTGTGAACTCAGTTATACTGGAAAGAAGGTGCCATAGATCTGTACACTTAATCATCTTCCCATATGGGAATAATTTATATCAGAATCAAGCACATTCAGCCCATATGACTGCATACACACGTGGAGGGGATGTGTCTGTCTTGGTAAAGTGGAAAGTGAACTGAGGACTGGGGCCCCTGGCTTGCCTGAATCTGGCCTGCAAGGCTCAGGTATTTCCCCTGCATTGGATAGCCTGCACTGGAACTCCAGCTCCCCTACAGAATCTACTAGCCTGGGGCCCCCCAGGCTCTCGTGTGTGAGGGGAATGTGGGAAGTGTCTTTTTCCTTCTCAGTCAGGGGCTTCTCACTTTGCTGCCCACTTGTGTGTAGCCCCAAACTGATTTTTCTCTGGGTCAGCAGCTCCCGACCCAGAAAAGTCTCCCCGCCCAGATCTAGTCCATCCCCCTGTTCAAAGCAGAACCAACTCCAACTATATCATCCTAGTCAGGGCTTTGTCAAGCTGTGACTTACAAACCTCTAGGGATGGAGATTCCACCCCCTCCCTAGGGAACCCATCCCAGTGCTTCACCATCCTCCTAGTGACATACTTTTCCCTAATATCCAACCTAGACCTCACTGTGACTGGTTGGGATGTCCCCTGATGTGCTGAGGTACCAATGAGCCTGTCAGCTATGCCAGCCTGGGCAGCTTTTTGCCTGATTTTGCTGGGCTAACTCCCTAGCCTTTTCCAGTCAAGCATGCAGGCAGAGCCAAACCCAGCTGCACAGAAACACTGAGATCTGCTCTGAGAAGGCTCAGTTTAAGGTGCTTGTCCACCTCCCTGGGAGTGCAAACCTAAAATTACATGGCATTTTCCTCTTTGCTTGATATGAAAGAGAGTATGCACAGTTTCTCCCTCCCACGCACACTAGTAAGAAGGCACATAAACTGGGTTATATTATAAACCAGAAGTAAATGTATTCACTATTACAGGTGTGTTTAAGAAGTTCAGGAGGTAGCAGACAGAACAAAGCAAATTGCTAAGAAAAAAAACAGATTAAGCTTAATACGCTAAAAAAACTGGTTGCATGAGAATCCTCACCCTAAATGTGTTTCTAAAAATCTTCTTCACAGACCAGACAAGCTTCTAGGCAGGACCCAGTTCTTTCCCCTGTTTAGTTTTAGATCAGGAATACACTATGGGGCAATGTCAACCTAAGGTACACAACAGCTGCTACATGAACAGCATAGCTTGAGTCATCATCTTAGGTCAAGTTGCCATGGAGTCTCCACTGATAGGGGTTGATGAGAGAAGCAATACCATCGATTTCCCTTACACATCTCATTCTGATGGAGTGCTGGAGTCACTGAGAGAGTGATTGGCAGATTTATCAGTGGGAGTGACCTCAAGTAGCATATATGAAATATAGATACACAGGCCAATAGTCCTAACTTCAGATACAAAAAAATGATTCATGCATACAAATAGGATAAACACATTCAGTAAACCATAACCTTTCCAATGATGAAGCACATGAACTACCTCACATAAAATATATTCCAGTTATGTCATATTCATAAGCATATTTCCATAAAAAATATGGAGCGCAATATCACACTCCCCCACTGCAACTTGAGACCATATATGGACACATCCTACACCTGCTTACTTTGCAAAACCAGACAGATCTCAGCACATAGTGATATTTGTTACTGATTAATAAATATTGGTATTGCAGTGACACCTAGAGGCTTTAAGCATGTCTAGGCCCCAGTATCCCAAGTACTGTACAAAAATGTGCTAGTCTCTGCTCCTAACAGCAAACAGGCTGACAGTTAGGAGAAGTCAGGTGTGTGAAACCATACAGAGATGAGTGAAAAAGTAGTGTACTAACAAAATACAGTACCGGGCTACTTACAGCAGTGTCTGCAGCTTGCAGTGAGGCTGTTTCAGGCCCTCACACAGATATTTCAGTCCTGAGTCTCCAAGCTTGTTAGCACTCAGGTCCAGCTTTTCCAGGGCCTGGTTTGTAAAGGAGGTCTCAGGGGAGAGGTCCTTAGGGAAAGCAGATGAAAGTTTGCAGCTGGACAACCTGACGGAAAGAAATGGACAGGTCAAAGTTAGCTCTGCACTGCATGAAATGGCTACTAACTGTTCATAGAATCATAGAATACTAGGACTGGAAGGGATCGCGAGAGGTCTTCAAGTTCAGTCCCCTGCCCTCATGGCAGTACCAAGTACTGTCTAGACCAGTGGTCTCCAACATTTTTACATCCAAGATCACTTTTTAAATGACAGACCAAGTCAAGATCTACCACCCCTCCCCTTCCTTGAAACCCCGCCCCTTCCTTGAAGCCCTGCCCTCTCTGTTCTCCTCCTCTCCATCACTTGCTATCCCCAATTCTTATACTGCTGCTTTTTTAAAAAAAAAATTCTTCTGTAGGAAGAGTTTTCCAACATTTGGCCTGTCTAGACTGGACCAAATGTCAGAAAAAAACCCTTCTTTTGGAAGCCCCCTTATTCCTCATGGAAAGAGGAATATAGGGGTGACCGAAAGAGCATGTTTGCTCTTCCACTAAAAAAAGCAGAAGGACAAACGCAACCCTGGATGCAGAAGAGTTTTTCTGGGATATCTCCAGAATCCTGAAAATCTCCTGCAGTCTAGCCGTACCCTCGCTGGGTTGAGACAGGATGTATAGTCCCTGGGGTGGGAATGAGAGATTTGGGTGTGGGAAGGGGTGAGAGGTGCAAGCTCTTGGAGGAAATCTGGATGCAGGAGTAAGTGGAGAAGGGGACACTGGCTCGGGAAGGGGGCTCCAGGCCGGGCAGTGTTGGGGTACTAAGCAAGCCACAGGCTTGTGGATGTGAGGATGCAGGAATTTGGGTTGGGGTATGTGAGGGGCTCAGGGCAGGGGGTTCGAGTGCATGATAGGCTCAAATCTAGAGTCTGGGGAAGGGGGAATGCAGGAGTGGTTGTGGCAAGATGGGGGCTTGGCCCCAATTGGGGGTTTGTTGGCCAGGCTTCATTTTTAAATAAAATACTATGTCAAACACAAAAAGTTTCTGCATTGTCTTTATTTATGAGAATAGCAGGGAACCTGCCTTGAGTCAGGGGTCACTGACCCATAGAAAAGTCAGTCGGGAGCAGGGGACACAGTACTGGGGAGGGGTGCTAGTGGGTTCTGGGGCAGGGAACAGGGTGCCAGTGGGGGCAGGGGATAGGGGGCAGGGTGCCAGAAGGACAGGTTTCTGCTGCAGGGGCCAGGATATCAGGGGCAGGTTTCTGCGGGGGCAGGTGAGAGGGAATGGGGGGACAGGAGGGCAGGGGAGAGGGAAAAAGGTTTGGGGGCAGGGAGTCCCCTACACCAACCACGGAGGGAAGCCTCCGTCCCGGGCTTCCTCCAGGGCCGACCCTCCTCCCCCCTGCGAAGGAAGGAAGCCCCATTGTGTACCTCTGCCACCCCCTCCCCCACCGAGCAGGGAAGCCCACTCAGATGACCCCTTAGGAGCGACCCCCCCCCACACGCACGCCTTCCCCGGGGCCGACCCCCCCCCGGAGCAGGGAAACCTCACGCGCGCCTACCCTGGAGATGACTCACCCCTCCTGCGCGGTGCAAGGAGCCGATGCTCCCTCCCGCAGTACGCCCCGCAGAGCAGCAAGCGCACTTCCGGAATCGCCGGAAGTGGCGCTAAGCTGCGGGACTTCTGTCCATCCCCGGGAAGCCGACACTACCTCCATTTTCACTTGAGATAGGTAGTGGGGCTTCTCGGGGGTGGGAGGGAAATGGAGGCGGGGCGGACAGGACGCCTCGCGATTGACTGGTCGAGGCCTCGCAATTGACCAGTCGATCGCGATCAACCTGTTGGTGACCACGGGTCTAGACCATCCCTGATAGACATTTATCTAACCTATTCTTAAATATCTCCAGAGATGGAGATTCCACAACCTCCCTGGGCAATTTATTCTAGTGTTTGACCACCCTGACAATTAGGAACTTTTTCCTAATGTCCAACCTAAACCTCCCTTGCTGCAGTTTAAGCCCATTGCTTCTTGTTCTATCCTCAGAGGCCAAGATGAACAAGTTTTCTCCCTCCTCCTTACGACACTCTTTTAAATACCTGAAAACTGCTATCATGTCCCCCCTCAATCTTCTCTTTTCTAAACTAAACAAACCCAATTCTTTCAGCCTTCCTTCATAGGTCGTGGTCTCTAGACCTTTAATCATTCTTGTTGCTCTTCTCTGGACCCTCTCCAATTTCTCCACATCTTTCTTGAAATGTGGTGCCCAGAGCTGGACACAATACTCCAGCTGAGGCCTAACCAGCGCAGAGTAAAGCGGAATAATGACTTCTCACGTCTTGCTCACTTCACACCTGTTAATGCATCCCAGAATCATGTTTGCTTTTTTTGCAACAGCATCACACTGTTGACTCATATTTAGCTTTTGGTCCCCTATAACCCCTAGATCCCTGTCTGCCGTACTCCTTCCTAGATAGTCGCTTCCCATTCTGTATGTGTGAAACTGATTGTTCTTTCCTAAGTGGAGCACTTTGCATTTGTCTTTATTAAACTTCATCCTGTTTACCTCAGACCATTTCTCCAATTTGTCCAGATCATTTTGAATTACGACCCTGTCCTCCAAAGAAGTTGCAATCCCTCCCAGCTTGGTATCATTTGCAAACTTAATAAGCATACTTTCTATGACAATATTTAAATCGTTGATGAAGATATTGAACAGAACCGGTCCCAAAACAGACCTCTGCGGAACCCCACTTGTTATACCTTTCCAGCAGGATTAAGAACCATTAATAACTACTCTCTGAGTATGGTTATCCAGCCAGTTATGCACCCACCTTATAGTAGCCCCATCTAAGTTGTATTTGCCTAGTTTATTGATAAGACTATCATGCGAGACCGTATCAAATGCCTTACTAAAGTCTAGGTATACCACATCCACCGCTTCTCCCTTAACTACAAGGCTTGTTATCCTATCAAAGAAAACTATCAGATTGTTTTGACATGATTTGTTGTTTACAAATCCATGCTGGCTGTTCCCTATCACCTTACCACCTTCCAAGTGTTTGCAGATGATTTCCTTAATTATTTGCTCCATTATCTTCCCTGGCACAGAAGTTAAACTAACTGGTCTGTAGTTTCCTGGGTTGTTCTTATTTCCCTTTTTATAGATGGGCACTATATTTGCCCTTTTCCAGTCTTCTGGAATCTCTCCTGTCTCCCATGATTTTCCAAAGATAATAGCTAGAGGCTCAGATACCTCCTCTATCAGCTCCTTGAGTATTCTAGGATGCATTTCATCAGGCCCTGGTGACCTGCAGGCATCTAACTTTTCTAAGTGATTTTTAGAAAATCGCCAAGTGTTCTGTGATTGCTGTTCTTAAAGATGTGTTGTGTGTGTTCTTTCCACTTTAGAAGTATCTGCATGCCCAGTGTACTGTTGCTGGAGATGTTTCCATCAGCAGGAACAGCACATATGTCCTCTGCTGGCACGTGCTGCCCTATGATGTTATAAAGGGTGGAGCTGTCCCAGATCCTCCTCAGTTCCTTCCTACCAGAAAGACTGGATATAGAGAGGTAGGAGGGTAGACTGTGGAATGGACATGTGCAACACATCTTGAAGAACAATGGTTACAGAACAGGTGAGTAATTGTTTCTGCTACTTCGAAACAAAATGGGTACCAGAAATGGCATGCACTTGTGCTGTCATTCAAAGCTCAGTTTGGTGATGGATTCCAGTGGGGAATTTTTATAGTTGCATAGAGTTTAAGGCCAGAAGGGACCACCAGATCACCTAGTCTGACCCTCGTAGATCACAGGCCATACACAGCACCAGGCAATCCCATGTTAAGACCAAAGACTTTAGTTAGCCCAAAAGCCATAAGATCTGGAGCATTTATATTAGCTGTAGAGAGCCATCCATAGTTTAGACAGGCCACCATGGGGCCATTTGTGAGAAGCATAAAAGCTGCCAGCAAGAAATATCGGTCACCTGGTCACTTAAGCTAGTGTCCCAAGTCTCTGCACATTCAACACATTCTCCCTAAGAGACAATGTAAGGAAGAGAACAGAGAACATTTGTTTACCGGGGGAGGGCAGGAGGAAGGGTGGCAGGAGGAAAATCCAGCACTTTTCTCAGTGGCCAGAGTGACTTTTTATTCCACTGTGCAGAGGTAGACTGTATGTGGGGAGATGCTGTACAGAGGCTGGGTCTCTCTCACTATTAGCATTAGGCTGCATTAGTCTCCATGAAGAAACTCCACAGTGCTCTGTGCCCTGGGTAAGGAGGATTCCTGCACATATGTCTCACCTGGACTGCTTACTGTGTGGGGCCAGAGAAGAGGGCTTGCCACACGGTTTGTTTAGTGGTTTCATGTCCAATGGAGTTTGATTTTTTGGGAGTTTATTATGATTTGCAGCTCAGAGATACGTTTCACAAGCAGAATAGAGGACAAGGACGGAGAAGAAGAGGACACCGTGGGATCCGACCCTGACCCCAGGGCTGATTTGCAGCTCAGAGATACGTTTCAAATGGCATATAGAATAATACCAGGCAATGGACAGAAAAGTATTACTGCTGAACAACCGGCATAGCACAGGAACAAAAGGGCTGTCTGAGAAGGGCTTGCTTACGATATTGTCTTTAGTTTACAGTTGGGATCCTTCAGTCCTTGCAACAATAAGTATGCAGTTGACATTCTCAGCTCTTTTGTCTGTCGGCTCCTAGAAAAGAGAAGGGAAGTTTTAAATCAGGGATGGGGAATCTATAGTCCAAAGGATGGATCCAACACCAGGCTTGCCTGATCCGGCCTGCGTGACTTGGGGCTCCCCAGCCAGCATTGGGAAGCCTGTGCTGGAGTACCAACACCCACTCCCCACTGCAGAAAGAGCCCCAAGCCTCACTGGCCAGAGTCAGGCAACCCTTGGCCGGATCCAGCCCCTGGGCTCTGCCTGGCAGGGGGAGGAAGCAGCTTTGCATGCTGCCACTTCCCCTTGCCCTGGCAGCACAGCAAATTGCTGCCATCCCCAGGGAGCTGTGCCAGGTAAGCACCTCCCCCATCACCCAGACCCCCACGCTACCTCTGCACCCTACCTCGCACTCACCCCTCCCACCTCCTGCACAGAGCCTCCACCGCCAGCCCACTCCTCCACCCCTCTCCACTCCTGCATTCTATCTCCCACCCACTCAACCCAACCCCTAATCTCCATCCCACGCCTGCACCTCCCCGCCTGCCTAGATCCGGCACCCCATCTCCATTCCTGCACCCTACCTCCCACACAGTGTTTCCATCCCCAGATTGCTCTTGCACCGTAGCCCCCTCCCATACCCTGAACAGCTCATTTTTGGCTCCACCCCAGAGCCTAGAAAGACCCACAAAATCAACTAGCCTGGGACCGCCTAGGCTGCGATGTGTGAGGGGAATGAGGGAAGTGTCTTTCTGCTTCTGTCAGGGGCCACGTCAGTGAGGTTTTTTGTTTTGTTTTGTTTTGATTTTACTTCTCACTAGTGTGAGGCCCAGGACTGATTTTTCTGTGGGTCAGCAGCCCCCGACCCAAAAAAGGTTCTCACCCCTGAAATATTTCCTTCAGGAAGATTTCCCATCTCCTTTCCTGAAGATGGTCTTAGGATATGTCTACACTAGCCACCTCTGCCACCTCATTGCAGGAGGAGTAACGGTAGTCCGAATTAGGGGCTTTAGTTAGAACTACCTAGCTCGTGCCGCATGTAGCCGCGGGCACGGAGTTCGAACTACCGGGCATTTAAAAATGGCAGCGCATGGGAACATGCAAATAAAGCCCGGGATATTTTAATTTGCAAGTTTGAATGACTACATTAGCCACCCTAGTTCGAACTAGGGTGGCTAGTGTAGACATACCCTTACATAGCAGACATTTATTATCTTTACCAAGAAAACAAAGAGAAGTATCTGAAGACTCCACCGTCCATTGTTCTGATGCCATGACAGCTATTCATTCCTAATAGCAGTGTGACCCACATTAATCCCATGTAGCATTTGTCCCCCCTCTAGGGGCTAGCCATGGGTGAGTGGCTGCTTTCAGTGAAAATCCTGCTTCACCTTTTCATTTTGGTGTGGGAGAAGGAATGTATCCCAGAAGAAAGGTTTTGAATCAACCTCCCTTAAAAAGAAGATTTGGGTGACTGTAACAACTAGCAAAAGATGACACTGCTTTCAGTCACAGGAAGAGTTTTCTGTGGGATCATCCTAAATCAGAATTAAAAAAAAAAATTGTGAATTGGAACTGGATTAGTGAAACCACTTTAAATCCCTGTGTCTATGCTGTAATTCAGAATTAAAATGGCCTTTGGAAGTGAATTAAACTAAACCTAATTAAGGCCACATTTACTGTGTATCCATACAGGGATTTCATGTAGTTTAACTAATCCACTTCAAATGTGTTCCTTTCAGTTAATTTAGATTAACATTCCTGGATATCTCCATGTAGACAAGCTTTTGAAAGCCATATAGGCAGCAGACTTAGACAACAACAATTTGGTTTTTGCCAAGGTTGAACTTATTTAGATCAAAGATCAAAGGAAAGCCTGATCTATGCTACATGTTTTGGTCAATGTTAGCCAAGTTAGATCAATTTTATAAACAGTCTACAGCACCAAGCCTCTTACATCAACTTTAAGGGTATTTAAAGTCAATTTCTGTACTTCTCGTTGCTGAGCGGAGTAGCGCTAAATTCTACCTTGTATCCCTTCTAACTTTGGGATAGTGCAGACACAGCGCAGTTAAGGTCAATGTTCTAGGAAACATTTTATTTGGCCACAGAGCCCATAGGCCCCTGCTGCGTTTCATCGAGCAAAAAAACCCCAAAAAACCCAGGTTCCACGGAGCACCAATTGGGAAACACTGTTCCAGGATGTTTCCACAGTGCCCTAATGTGACCATTCTAGCAAGCACTTTCAATTCTGTTGCTCTCCAGGTGCACTGGAAAAGCCCCAGGAATGTCTGAATTTCACTTCCTGTGTGGCCAGTGTGGCAAGTCTAGCAGCGCATCTCAACAGCACACCTGACCATGAATGTCCAGGGTCGCAAACAAGCTCCAGCAGGAAATCCTGGATCTGATTGCTGTGTGGGGAGAAGAATCCATGCAGGAGAATGCTGCAGTAGCAGAAGAAACACTGATATCTATGCCAGGATGGCACAGGGCATGGTGGAAAAAGGATATAGCAGGGACACCCAGCTTCATGAAAATAAAGGAGCTCAGGCAAGCATACCAGAAGACAAAGGGTACAAATAGTTGGTCTGGGTCAGAACTGCAAACCTGCTGCTTCTATGAGGAGCTGCATGGGATTCCAGATGAGGACCTGACCACTGTCCCAAAGGTGTCATTGCAAGTGACTGTTCTGACACTTACAGGCAACAATGGAAAGGACATTGTAGAAAGAAGAGGAGGAGGAGGAAAATGCTCAGCAGGTAAATGGAGGAGCCAATCTCACCAACAGCCAGGACCTAACTTTGGAGCCAGTCCCCTCCCATGTCCTAGTGTTGCCAGACCCTGATGGTGGGGGAGGGCACCTCTGGTGAGTTCACATTTGTAGTTGTGCTGCAAGTGGGTAACTGTAATTGGGTTTTATTGGTTTGATCTAGCCTGAGGGGTACAGTGGTGGCCATTCCGCCTACACAGCAGAGGCTCCCTGAAACAACTTGTGTACATATCTGGCGATGGAACAGGAATCCTCTCTGCTCATCTCTACAAAGCTCTCATTGAGGTACCCTGCAATCCTTCTCACAAGGTTTCTGGGTAGGCAGCCTAATTCTGTCCTCCACAGTAGGACACTTTTCCATGCCAAACCAGCAATAAGTGGTCAGGTGTCATTGCTGCACAAGGTCCAGGTTTCTAGCCATATTCAGTTGGCATGTGCTCCCTATCACTCTGTGTGCGTTGGAGAAGACTGATATCTCACATGGTAACCTGGATGAAATAGGGGGCGCTCTCTGTAATTGATAGCCCTCAGGCAATCTACCTCCTTTTGGTCATCCTCAATGATTCATGACCCCAGCTGTGCTTGCAAATAGCTTGAAGGGATTATCCTGGAGAACAGGTCCCTGCTCCCATTGCAGGTCACTGCAAGAAGGGAGAGTTGCAGTCTGCAGGCAGGAGGGTAGCTGGAGGGGGTGGCCACTTGCAGACTGGCCACGTGAGCCCCTCCACATTTACCCACTCCTCACCCTTCTTGTAGGTCCCCTCATGAATGTGGTCCCCCTTGCAAATGTACAGATCTAAACACAGCCATGAGGGCTGTACTTTGCAAGCACTTTATCACACATGTTTTTAAGGTGGAGGCAAAAGAACAAGAACCAGAGGTGAAAGAAATTTACTTTTCTTACAGGTACTGGCCTATCACAACCCAGGTCCCTTCCAGCTTTTTGAATAGCTCCCTGCTGACTTTTGCCACAGCTCAGCCAGCTCTTGCCAGAGCTGCACCCCCGGGTGCACCTCCATACTTTTACCTCTAGCAAGAACCCCAACCTGTTGCTTACTATGCTTGCCACCTCACGCTGTACTGTGTCTTCTACCTGCCTGCTCGGTGATTAAATGGTACATTTGGCCTTGTACAGGACACATGCCCTTTGTGCAGAACATTACTTTGTTCACTGTTCAAGAGTTAACCTTCTGTGTTTTACAATATATTATCTTCTTTAAAGTATACTCTTGTTCTTTCTCCCGAAGGCAGCTGTGTCAGACTCTCTGTTTCCCACTCCCCAGATCCTCCGTCGCTTGGGTTATCTCGGATCAGAGGGCGAAAGAACTGTACTCAGGATTAAATGTTTACTGAGCAAATGCAATCCACCTACACTGACAGGGCTCACTGAATGCATGTAGGAGAACAATGTTATAGACCATACGCACCAAGCGAGAGTAGAGAAGAGCAAAGCAAACTGTGGGTCCAGCTGTTTCTGGGTCCTTCTGTCTAATTTTTGCTTTCTTATTCCTGCTTCCCCTAGGGTAATGAGTTTTTCTCACCCAGCCACTTTGATCCAACCAAGCCTAGAGGGATAACGGAACCTCAACTTACTGGGAAAGAGAAAGACAAATCTGCAAATAGCTTATAAACCTATTTTAAAAAGGCAGATTATAATGGTGACATGATGAGATTCCACTCTTTAGATTTACAGATTTATATTAAATAAACGGTGATACTTACCGAGGAAATAAGCGTTTCCGTAGCTTTGCTTTCCATCCTTCTTCTCGTTCTCCAATCCCAAGCATACAGTTACATAGGTAGAGCGACTGGTTATTACAACAGTTCTTTACACAGAATGAAAGAGCAATTTCGTCCATTGTTGTGAGCCTGAGATGTTCCAGCCTAATTTCTCGGAAATTGCCCATTGCAAGTTGGGCAAACTCTTCCTCTTGCTTCTCATACAAACAATGAAACAACTCGAGCTGGTCACGCTGTTCCTCATCGGTCTTATAGGACAGAGAGGAGATATTTTTAGCTTCTGCTTCAAACCACTTCAATAAATTGTCCTTTATTCCAGATGACGTTTTACAATGTAACTTTTCCTCCATGTCATTCAGTCTCTCTTTATTTAGGAGACCAAACAAGAAACGTACTGTTAGCATCAAAAAATTATTTTTCGATTCTCCATAAATTTTAAGCAAATGATTCACATCTTTCGTAGAAGTCAATGATTTTTCCATTGTCTCTTCATCTTCCTCTAGTACATAGAACATAGCTGCAAAAAACTCTTGGAAACTCAAGTGAATGAAGCTGTAGACACTTTCACATTCTATTCCTTTTTGAAAAATACTTTTATTCAGAAAGAGAGAGTGAATGTTAGACAAGGATAAATTATGTTTTTTCAGGTCATCTTCTTCAAACAGTATTTTCTGTTTTAAAATTCCATCTGCAGCCAATGAACAAAGATTCCACAAGATAATTTTAGATGATTGCAAATGAACTGAATTAGTGAAATGATCACTTAGTAAACTGGTCAAAAAGAGCAGATATACTGATGTGGTTGTTTTTGAAGTTTGTGCAAGGTCTTCCCCTCTTTTCATCTGTTGTTTCAGAACTGTGCAGATGATCCAACATACAATGGGGACAAAGCACATGGTGAAGAGCATTTCGTTTTCTTTGACAAAATTAAAGGCTTTTGTTGCTTTCTTTTCATCACAAAAGAATTTATGAAAATATTCTTTCCTCTCATCTGCAGAAAATCCCATGATCTCTGCATAACTTGGAAATCTCAGATTCTGCTTTAGTTTTTCCAGAGCTGTTGGTCTTGTAGTGATCAGCAAAAAGGATTTCTGAAGAACTTTCTTTCTTAATAAACTGCACAGGGTGGTTTCCACTGATCTCTTCTCAAATGGATCAGTGCATAGGCTAACGTCATCAATATCTAGCAAGGAATTTAATTCATCAAAACCATCAATTATAAACAGGAGTTTTTCTGGCTTCTCAAAGATTTCTTTAATTGGTCCTTCTCCATCAGGACAATTGTTCAAAACCAAATCAGCAACACTTTGATTTTTGGCACCAATTTGAGTTTCAGCACCACTTTGATTTTTAATAATACGATTTATTTCTCTACAATTTATATAGAAAACATAATCAAACTTTTTCTGATAGAGTTTTCCTGCTGCCCAGTCCAACATGATCTTTCTCGCTGTCACTGTTTTCCCAATCCCAGCAGCTCCCTGTAGCACAACAGTTCTTGGGCTTTGTTGATTTCTACTAGGGTTAAATAAAACACTAATTGTAGTGAAACTGGTTTGTTGAGCCATTAGCTCTGTGTGTTTCCTTCCTCTGGTGATGATTTCATGTTCTTTCTCCTCCCGCTGCCGATGTTCCTTTATAATAAGCAGTTCTGTGTACCTGCTGCTTAGACTCACATGTTCACCCAGGCGAGCATTCCTGTCTTCCATTACTTGGTATTCTTCTTGTATATGTTCTCTATACTTCCTCTGGTAAGCTAATTCAATGACAATGGCATGAAGCATTAGACATACTGTTAGGGCCGGTCCGAGCCCTTTTGGCACCCTGGGCCCGGGCGCGCGGCGCCGCCCCCGGGCACACGGCGCATGCGCGGGCCAGCCACGGCCAGTGGTGTGCAGCCCGGGGCCTGCCCCCAGGGCGCACAGCACATGCGCTGCCCAGCCCGGCCCAGCCAGCGCTGCTGGCACGCACACCAGGCCGTGGGGGGAAGAGCGCTGCTGGCCGGTGCCACGGGGCCGGTGCTGCGGGAGCCGGTTGCGCGGCACCTGATGGCAACTGTAAGGGATGGTTTGCCAGATGGTTTAACCAAAAATACCAAAACATCCCCCCACACCCAAAAAAAACTACTGGGGGGAAAAAAAGACCCTGAAAGTTATTAAGCAAATAATAATAATGATAATAATAATAATGAAAAAACCAAAAAAACAAAAAAAACCAGCATGGCCCCTTTAAGAAATGCCTTTGAGGCTTTTTTTGGACCTAACAAGCCATCTTGTCTTCCTGCTCCGGGCCAGACATCTCCCCAGCAGAACCAAGTAAGCACCTGGTATTTTTACCTCTTGGCCAGGAAAAAATCAGAAAATACTGGACATTTTAGGTGTCCGGTATTTTCTGATTTTTTTTTACTGGTCAGGAAGTGAAAATACCAGATTGTCTGGGTCAATACCAGACACCTAGCAACCCTACCTGTCCACCTTCCCCCAATTTACTCTAAACTGAAATTCACAGACCTCTACTAGCCAGCAGGGATACCATTGCAGACTTTTATAATAGGAGAGGGGCAAATTTCCCTTGAGGTCCAGGGACCACCAAGGCATAACAGAGAGGTTGGCATTGACATGAGCAAGGGTCTGCATGGCTGTCCTCTCTGAATTCTTTGCTTCCTTCCATGTCACAGTGGTATTCAAATGCGGGGTGGCTGGGCAGATAACTTCCTTAGCAAGATTCTGATTGGTCCTCTGTCTCATACACTGAGGGAAGTGGTCCACTTTCCAGAATATGACCTTGTGCCTAAGTGGGTTGGGGAGACTTGTCCCAATTGAATTAAGTTTAAGTATCTTAGGAGTTCATAATATTAAGAATGCAAATATTTGTCTATTATTGTACAATGGTCTGTTCTTCTTTGTGACTAATATATGTCCTGGGAACTGCTATGAGCTTCAAACTATGTGCTTTTAAACAATGTGCTAGACAAACAAAGTTGAGTGGGATTTCTAGAAATACTTGGGATTGGGGAATGCAAATGACCATCTCTGGATCCATCCATTTGGAAGCTACACCCGCAGGAGAAACCCATTGTCTAATGATTACTCGTTCACCCATTGTCTAATGATTACTCATTTAAAGACCAAAATGGAATAAAAAAGGGAACCACAGATGTACATGTGTTTGATCTGAGGCAAAGCAGTTACGAATTACTAATCACAGAAAAATCCCTTGGTGGGGTTTGAAGGTCTGATCTGGCCCTGTTTAGGAGTTGGGTTAATCACTGGTAAAGCTTACAAAAAGTTGGTGGATTACACCAAACTGAGAGGGGTTGCATGCACTTTTGAGGACAGGATTAAAGTTCCAAATGACCTTGAAAAATTAGAGAACCAGTCTGAAATCAGCATCATGAAATTCTGTAAACACATGTGTTAAGTGCTTCACTTAGGAATAAAATATAAAATGCACAATTACAAAATGTGGAATTACTGTCCAGCTGGTCATATTACTGAAAAGGGTCTGGGAATTAGAGTGGATCTCAAACTGAATACGAGTCAACAGGGTGTTGCAACTGTGAAAAAAGGCTGATATTTGTGAGATGTATTAATAGGACTGTCATATCTTTGACACAGTATATAACTGTCCCCTCTCTACTGGACATGAGGCATCAGCTGGAGTACTGAGTCCAATTTTGGGTGTTTCACTTTAGGAAAGTTGTGTACAAATTGAAGAGAGTCCAGAGAAGAGCAACAAAAATGATAAAGGTTTTAGAAAACATGACCTATGAGGAAAGATTTTAAAACCTGGGCATGTTTAATTTTGAGGAAAGAAGACTGAGTAAGGGATCTGATAACAGTCTTCCAATAGGCTAAGGACTATAATAATGACAGCACTGAACCATTGTTCTCCTTGGGTATGTCTACACTGCAGAGCAAAAGCCGAATTAAGATACGCAACTTCAGCTATGTCAATTATGTAGCTGAAGTTGAAACAGCTTAATCTGGCTTTTGACACTGTCTACACAGGAAGAAGTCGGAAGAAGAGCACTCTTCCTCTGACTTCCCTTACTCCTCATAAAATTAGGGTTCAGGAGTTGGAGTAAGAAGTCCTCCAGCTTGACATTATATTGAAATAACAGCTTGCAGTGTAGACACGCACTATGTTATTTAGAAATAATTATTCCGAAATAACACTGCTTTGTAGACATACCCCACGTTTCCTACAGGTAGGACAAGAAATAATGGGCTTAATCCACAGCCAGGGAGAACTAAGATAGATATTAGAAAAAAACATTTCTAACTATTAGGGAAGTGAAACTCTGAAACTCTTACCAAGGGAAGATGGGAAATCACTGTCATTGGAGGTTTTTAAAAACAGATTGGACAAACACCTGTGAAAGACTATCTAGGTTTACTTGGTCCTCCCTCAGCTCAGAGGGCTGGACTTGAAGACTTCCCAAGGTCCCTTCCAGGCCTATTTTTCTATGCATCTAACAACACGTGTGTAGGTTCTTTTATTAGTTTTAATACACTTTCTCTGTAATGATTTTACCATAAGAACAAACATGCTTGCTAAGAAAGAGCTGTGAGGTAACTTAACAGTGGGAAATTATGCTGTTTACTGTCTGCAAAGAGCAAAGTGAAGCAGGCCATCTTAGGATGTGTCTACACTGCACTGTTATTTCAAAGAAGCGATGGAAGTGTCTACACAGCCATTCTATTATTTTGCAATAATTTTGAAATAACGGATGGCTTATTCAGAAATCTGTAAACCTCATTCTACAAGGAATAATGCCTATTCCAAAATAGCTATTTTGAAATGAGGCGAGTGTAGATGCTTCACAGCTGCTATTTCAAAATAGCCTCTCACCAGGGCCATTCTAAGTTACTAGCCAATTAGCCCGTCATAAGATGGGATTTTCAGGTCTTCTCTCCTGAGCTCTCTCGCTCTGTCTCTCTTTCTCCCCAAGGGCCGCTTGCCGCCGCTTGCTCCCCTGCCGGGGCCCAGCTCAGCGCGGCTCAGGTGGGCCCGGCAGAAGCGGCGGTCAGCTGGGCCGGGCGCAGCGGCCGTTTGGGGTCAGTGCTCCCCACACGTGGGGAGCACGGACCCCAAAGGGCCGCTTGCCGCTGCTTGCTCCCCTGCCGGGGCCCAGCGGGAGCGCCGCTCGGCTGGGAGCGGTGCAGCGCGCCACAGCGCGCCACGCAGGGAGGGGAAGGGGCGGGGCTGGCCAGAAGGGGGTGGAAAGCAGAGCTGGGGATCGGGGCTGTGGGACTGGAGGAGGATGGGGGGTCCAGAGGAAGGGGGAGGGAAGCAGCGCTGGCGGGGCGGTATCCAGGGGGCCGTGCGGCCTGAACTGCCACGGAGCGAGGGGAGGGGGGGCAGGGGGTTGACGTACATGGCCCGGGGGCGTGGCCATGTACATCAGCGCTACAGACGCACAGACACTGGGCTATTCTAAGTTATTCCTCCCCAGTTCCTCCTGGGGCTCTAAATTGAGATAGCATATCTTACATTAGGGAAGCCTGCCTCAAACTAATTTTGAGGCTTCCCTGCAGTGAGACGTGCTATTTCGAAATAAGCTATTCCAGAATAACTATTCTGGAATAGCTTATTTTGAAATAGCTGTGAAGTGTAGATGTACCCTGTGATAATGTGGGTTTGCCAGGGAATTCACATTACTGTATAGTCAGGGAACTATGTAGTCTAGAAAACACTCTCTTTTTAGAAGAGAGAGAGAAAGAGAGAGAGAGAGAGAAATGCAGATCTCTGCCCAAAAGAGGCAATGGCTGGGAGCCAGATGTCTAAGAGTGGGTGCTCTTGCTGACCAAGGAGGGGGAATACAGATGCAATTGCTCCCAAATTGTGACACTTTCTTTCATATTATGTATTAACTTATTATTAAGTAGATGCTCCACACACCATTCTCCCATTCATGGTCAGAGATTTCATACACAAGACAGAAACTTCCCTCTTTCTCTTGTAACATACAAGCAGAAGCCTTCCAGCAACTTAGAATGGAACTAAGATCCCTTTGTTCCTGATATAGGGCCCAGTCCTGAAAATTCTTGGTAAACTGAACCCTGTGCGTAAAGCATTTATAGATTGGGGCCGGGAGTAGGTAGTGTCACAACTACAGCTTCTAGTTTGGGGATTAGATGGAGAACCCTCTACTAAAGGTATTATCTGGGAAGACATAAAAACTTTGTTAACTTTTAACTTCAGGTGTCACAAGGAGAGCTTCAGGAAAGCATACAACTGAATAAGTAGCTGACCATTGTATGGGGATAACTCCCATGTAATTACCACATACCTTTTACAG
Source organism: Rafetus swinhoei (assembly GCA_019425775.1). Lineage (NCBI taxonomy): Eukaryota > Metazoa > Chordata > Testudines > Trionychidae > Rafetus > Rafetus swinhoei. The sequence continues at coordinate 13,936,237 of CM033446.1, read as the reverse complement.
ATATTGCTGATGGTTTTTCATTTGGATGCAAATCTGAAAGGAAAATTACACTTAAATAACATTGACATAAATTAATGCATTTCAATGCAAGTTCATTTCTATTCTGTATAGAGACATCTAGTGATGAAATGTTACATTTGTATCCTACACTAAACAGTAATCCCTGAAGAAAATATTCCTACTAGCTTTCATTTTTATAAAGTGCTATTTGTGAAATATGATAATGGGAGTTCTGTTTGTGTGATCTCTCTCTGTTTCTGTTCATGATTCATCTGTGCTTATGCACTTTACATGATAACCCAGCTAGATGATTAGACAAACACAAAGCAACATGCACTGGGGCAGAGTTAATTTGGGAGCTCTTGTAAGGAGAGGTGTTCCAAAGCAGAGTAGATTAAACAATTAAAAGGTTCATAAAGAAGACAACCCTGCCCTAGTGCAAGGGATGGACTAGATGGTTCAGGAGATCCTAGGGATCTAAGACAAACACTGATAGTTGACAGAGAGGAAAATTATATTAAACAATTATATTAGAAAAGGAGGCCCTGTGGTGGATTAAAGGGGCCTTTCCCCAATCCCAAACTTGTTACTATATTAAATATTTATACTATGTGCAGTGCCCAGCTCAATGAGATGCTGCTAAAAAAACCAACAAAACCAAACAAACTGTATAGACAACCAGAATAGTCTGTATGGTATTTTCATTATTATAATGGATAGGAGGAGTGCTGTTCTTTTTTGGGCATCCTAGCATTCAGTGACTAAAGGGTTAGTTTCTGATAGCTAGGAGGTGTTGGCAGGGATCCAGGAGAGCCAATGGGATAGGGTGTTGAGATTTGAATGAAAGGAGTACCTGCCTGCTGCTTTTCTTTGTGTGAGTTTAAACCAGGATCTGGGGATGGAGGTGGCGGGAGGAGGAGAGATGCATTGAACTGGGCAGGAATACCATGACAAAAAAAAAGGGGGAATATCTGGACCTAGAATTGGATGGGACCTTGGAAGTATGGATACGTGAGTAGATAGGGAATGTTTATTTAAATGTGATCATGTTATTTTCTTTGCTTTGTTGTTTGGTTAAACTTCTCTGTGCTAAGTCCATGTGTCCTCCCCCATACATTGTAATTTTAAAGCTGAGTCCAGGGAAGAAATTCCCTGTGTTTTAATCTGTTTTCTCAGTTGCTCTACAACACCTAGCAACCAAGTATATTTTAATAAGTATATCTTTCTGTTTTATTAATACAATCACCTTTTTTAAGGCTATGAACTGATTCTTGTGTCCTGAAAGGTAATAGGAGGTCTGTATGTGCATGTCCAGACCGAGAGGTCAGCTATCTGAGATAACAGTTTGTATTCTTTTTTTTTTCAACCTCTCTTGCTGTAAAAGAGTTTGGGGGTGCCCCTCTGGAAGAAGATTCTAAGTGCTTTCTTCCTGAGTTCAAGAATAAAGGTTTTCTTAAAATTGATGGTGGCAGCCTATCTCTCAAGGTCAGGAAATCTGTGTCTTTGGGGAGTTTTTAAAACAAAAACCTTAATAGACAAGATATTTTAAGGTCTCTCACAGGCCCCTACTTTCTTCACTCAGAGTGCCAGAGTGGGGAACAGCCTTGACATGGTAGCAGTTCTAGGATCATTCTGAACCAGGAACCTAGACCTCATGTTTTAAAAGGAAAGCACTCCTCCTATCCATCACAATTACTTTTGCCAAGCATCTTTTAATAATTCAGTTGGAGGAATAAGGTCTCCTCTGCCCACATCTCAAAAATAAAGCTGTACTTTATTCATTGGCTGTGTGCTAGTAGGAGCTAGAGCCCCAGTCAGTGATCAGGACCCCATACTAGTCACTGTACAGGCATATAACAGAAAGACTTCCTGCCTGCAAGATCTCACTGCCTAAAACAAATCAATGCCCCCCACTTTGCTCTCTGGGGGCTACTAACCACAAGTGGCAACAGAATCAGGAGGTTCTTAGTGTCTATCCTTTCGGCCTTCTCCAGCTGACCTCGAGGAATGGGACACTTCCCCTCATAGGCAGAGTGTGAGAGTTTGTCTTTAAAGCTTTTGAAGTCTTCCTGTTCTAGCCCAAGCATAAGTTACAACAGCCTACTTGTGCCAGCTGTTACTGGTCCCCATCAAACTGTGCTGCAGCTGGGGATGCACCCCAGTTACTCCTCTTCCCCCACTCACTCTGAGACACTTGGCTTTGCACTGCTCTGTTGGCTCCATAGCCACTGAGGTCTCCCCCATTCTGGGGATGTCCCCAGATGGAGAGTTTCTGGCTCTCTCTGCTCCCCTTGTGCCAGCAGAGTGGTAAAAGGGAGTGAAACATTTCAGAGACTCTCGTCCACTCTGGGCATCTCTGCTCTGTGTCCCCTGGCTTCCTGCTGGGACTCAGAGCTTGTCACTCCTGCCATCAGCCTGTTTCTGCTCCTGCTGCTGCTGCCCTAGAGGAGATTCTTGGAGGAGACTCCCAGGTTCTCTTGCAGCTTTATGTTTCTTACCTCTCTCTCGCTCTTCTTCTAGTTTTGTGGCAGAATTTTGGAGGTTGATCTGAGTGAAAAAATAGATGGTTGCATCTACTGCAAAATCTGCACCGTAGAATTCCATCAGGAGGTTCTTAGTTTCTATTCTGTTAGCGATCTCCAGCCGACCTCGGGGGATGGGACCCATTCTCTCAAAGGTAGAGCACGAGAGTTTGTCTTTAAATCTATTGAAGTCTTCCTGAGGAAGGTTGTCAAGGGCACGTAGAAGCAGGTCACTGATTCTGCTTTGGTTTTCCATCACCAGGTATCAGGAAACAAAACTGAAATAGAATGTAAATTGCTGTAAATAATAATTAATATGGAATAATCACAATATTTCCCATGTAGAGGAAAGAAATAAAATATTGGAGTTCTGCAGTAAAGAAAATGTAAAACATCTCTGGTTAAAGCTGAACTTCAGAGCCTTCTGAATGTCTATTGCAGCCCTCATTTTTTTTTTCAAACTTCTTAGTTCTAAACATACACACACTTTTTTTGTCTGTTTTTTATTCCTACATAAAACTTGCCTTTTGGACACATCCAATGGCTTGATGGCTAGTTCCAGTATCAAGCAGAATACCTCAGGGGCTGGTCTTGTTCAACATCTTCATTAATGATCTGGATAATTGATTGATTTGCACCCTCAGCAGGTTTGCAGATTATACTATGCTGAGGGGAGAGATTGATATGATTGAGGGTAGGAATAGGGTCGAGAGTGACCTACACAAATTGAAGAATTGGAATCTGATGAGGTTCAACAAGCCTAAGTATAGAGTACTGCACTTGGGACAAAAGAATCCCAGGTATTGCTATAGGCTGGGAACTGACTAGCTAAGTGGCAGTTCTGCAGAAAAAGAACTGGGGATTACAGTAGATGAGAAGCTAGACAGCAGACAGTATGCCCTCGTTGCCATGAAGACTAATGGCATTTTGTAGGGGTGGCCATTCCGTTAGAGACCAAGAGCCAAAATATCCAGGCACCTCCTCCCCCCACCGTTCTAACCCAATACCTACCCCCCAACCTTGTGCCTGGGTCCTGGAGCCAAAGCCACTCCCACCACCGCTGCTACCACCATGCGTATCTCCCTCCAGGTGTGCTGAGCGGCTGGCCTTGAGCATGTGCTGGCTGGAATGCCATGTGCACCTCTTCCCACCCCAATCCCCTTCCCTTCTTCTCCCTTCCCCATCCCCAGAGCCAGGCACCTCCCCCCACACACTCTAACCCAATTCCCCTCCCCACAACCTTATGCCCTGGTCCCAGAGCTGCCGCTGCCACCGCTGCTACCACCATGTGTGTCTCCCTCCAGGCACTGGGTGCGTACGCTGAGCAGCTGGCCTTGAGCATCTGCTGGCTGGGACGCGTGCACAGAGCAGACCAGCTGTGAACTTACGCTGGAATGCAACACAGAGCGGCCCAGCCGTGAATAGGTGCTGGGGCGCCTTGCACAGAGCAGCCAAGCTGAGTGGTACTTGAAGGAGCTGCATTTTTGTAATCAAAGAGCCCCTGGCATATTGGGTTGCATTAGGGATTATTTTCCTCTATTCAGCACTGGTGACGTGGAGTATTGTGTCCACTACAGAAAGCATGTTGACAAATTGGAGAGAGTCCAGGGGAAGGTAATGAAAATGATTAGGGACTTGAAGCATATGATTTATAAGGAGAGACTGAGGGATTTGTGCTTATTTAGTCTGCAGAAGAAAAGAAGGAAGGGGGATCTGATAGCAGCCTTCAGCTACCTGAAGTGGAGTTCCATAGAGAATGGAACCAGGCTATTCTCAGTGGTGACAGATGATAGAATAAGAAGCAATGGTCTCAAGTTGCAATGGGGGAGAGGTCTAGGTTGGATATTAGGAAAAGCTATTTTACTAGGCGGCTGGTGAAGCACTGAGATGGGTTGCCTAGGGAGGTGCTAGAACTTCCATCCTTAGAGATTTTCAAGGTAAGCTTTGAAAAAGCCCTGCCTGGGATGAATTAGTTGGGGTTGGGGTTGGTCTTGTTTTGGGCAGGCAGTTGGACTCGATGACCTCCAGAGGTCTCTTCCAGCCCTGTGATTCTAAAGTCTCAGAGGAGTAGCTGTGTTCATCTGTAACTTTAAGAAAACAAGTAGTCCTGCAGCACTTTAGAGACTAACAAAAACATATATACTGTCATGAGCTTTTGTGGGCAAAATCCATCTGAAGAAGTGGATTTTGCCCACAAAAGTTCATATACTATATATATATATATTTGTTAGTTTCTAGGGGTACGTCTACACTTGCTCCCTAATTCGAGCTAGGCATGCAAATGTAGCGGACTGAAATTGCTAATGAAGTGGGGTTTTAAATATCCCATGCTTCATTAGCATGATCTCGCCCGCGCATTATTCTGCTCAACAGCTGATTTGAACCAGGAAGTGCGCTCCTGGACACGTTAGTTCGAATCAAACCCCTTGGTTCTAACTAACGTTACTCCTCATTTAAATCCCTGCTTCATTAGCAATTTCAGTCCGCTACATTTGCATGCCTAACTCGAATTAGGGAGCAAGTTTAGACATACCCTAGGGTACCACAGGACTCCTCATTGCTTCTATGATTCTAGGAGTTCTGGCCCCTTGTACGCATGCACCGTGATACAGGCTTTGAGCACAAATCATTTCTCCACAGATCTTGACTCATTTACTGAATGGACAGTGAGTCAATATTTCTTCTCAATGATTCAATGTTGTTCAGCACACAACATGCAACCCCTACACTGGACCCAGAATTATTAATTTCTCTGGACCTTTTAAGGGTGCTGTCATTTTACTGAATAATTAACAAGCATTGATGGATTCCTCATGACATAACCCTGTGTGGGGTTATTGTTACCCCCATTTTACAACAGAGGAACTCAGGCACAAAAATTAAGGCTGAAATTTTCAAAAGCATCTGCTCATTTAGGGAGCTCAACTTGGATTATGTGAGCCCTGAGATTTCAGAGTCTTTGCCATTTTAAAGCACATTGTGGCTGCGTCTAGACTGGCAAGTTTTTCCGCAAAGCGGCCGCTATGGAAAACTTGCCAGCTGTCTACACTGGTTGCTTGAATTTGCAAGAACACTGACGATCTAATGTAAGATTGTCAGTGTTCTTGGCGCAAATACTATGCTGCTTCCGTTCGAGAAAAAGCCCTCTTGCGCAAATATATTTGTGCAAGAGGCCAGTGTAGACAGCTAAAAGTGTTTTGTGCAAAAAGCCCGATGGCAAAAACGGCGATCGGGCTTTCTTAAGAAACGCGTCTAGATTGGCACGGATGCTTTTCCACAAAAAGTGCTTTTGCGCAAAGCATCCGTGCCAATCTAGACGCTCTTTTCCGCAAATGCTTTTAACGGAAAAACTTTTCCGTTAAAAGCATTTGCGGAAAATCATGCCAGTCTAGACATAGCCTGTACGTTTCCAGTTGACTTCAGCTGTAGACATGAGCGTGAAGCGCTTCTGCATATCTGGCCTTGAGTGTCTCACACATTGGGAACCCACAAAGTGAGGAACACACAACTAGTGAGCAGTGAGTTTAAGTGACTTGTCCAGTATCACACAAACATCTATCTACCTGCTGCTGAGTTAGGGCACAGAGACAATCTATTTTCTATCTGTAACCAGCTGTAAGTGCCATGTTGTTGATGCAAAACATTGTAGGCCTTCTGCACCAGCCACAGCCACCCGGGGCTGACAGACAGAGCTCTTGAACACAACATCACAAAATCCACACAGCTCACACCTCCCTTCACACTTTCCCGCACCTCCTGTGGAAGGCCTGACCCATAGTTCAGAAACTGCTGTACAAGACAGCTGCACCTTCCCCATGTTTGTCATGCCTCACAGGAGACAGGACTGTCCTTTAAAAAGGAAAACCCAAATCTGACCAGCCAGTAGCCAAAGAAAACATTCACCATTTCACTTACATGCAGCATTGAAGAGAGTTTGTTCAATTTGAATTATGATCCATTTCTCTTCACCTCAGAACAAGCAATTTGCACAAGGTGGCAAAATTCAAGGAGTTTGTTTCACTTTCTAAAAGTAATTGAAGGTTACGTCCTGTGTTTCTCTCAGCACTGAATTCACCCAATTTCTCTTCCCCTTTTCTGGGTAATGAAAATACTGTCTTCCCATCCCACTCCTCACACAAAACAGTACAATAAAAGACAGAGTAGCCATAAACGGATGTTAGAAAAGAAATGAACATCCATACACCCAGGAATATATGGCTTCAGTAGCAATATTGATGGACACATTTTAAAGAGATCAACTAGTTCCACAATGATCTGTAAAATACTCTGATCTACTTCAGTCACATATTTACCATACTCACACACATCAACTCGAAGCCAGCTCTACATTAAAGGGGAAAGTCAACTTAAGATACCCAACTCCAGCTACATTTATTATGTAGCTGGAGTTGAAGTATCTTAAATCGTGCTTTGGTGCTGTTCACACAGTGGGAGGTTGACAGGAGCACAAGCTCCTGCCGACTTCCCTTACTCCTCGTGAGGAGGAGGCCTACCAGCACCAACGGGAGCACCCTCTCAGTTCGAATAAGTGTTTCTTCACTAGACTCACTAATTCGAACACCGGAGGATTGGCAACAGCAGGTTCAATCTTCTCTGTAATGCAGACAAGAACCAAGGGTTCAAACTTGGATGCTCAGGTTTGTTTAAGCCAGTGATTTTCAAACTTGTTTTTTCTTTCATCCTTCTCACAAGGTTTCTAGGGAGGCCTGCCTTGTTCCCCCCCTCCACGGGAGAACACCTTTCCATGCCACACCAGCAATAAGTGGTCTGGCGTCATTGCAACAGAAAGCACAAGCTCCATGTTTCTGGCCACAGTCAGTCAGCATCCGCTCCTTATCATTGTGTGTGATTTGGAGAAGACTGATGTTGTGCACGGCAACATGGCTAAAGCAAGGGAAGCTACTGTAGCTGATACACAGAAGTACACTTCTGTTTGCTCATCCCCATCAAAGATTGTTTGAGCCCCTGCCCAGCTGCCATGCCTGGAGCCCTTCCCCTTCTCACTCACAAGTTCCTGTGGGAAGAGAAGAAAACATTGCACACTTTAGCAAATGGGGAGTCCTATATACATGGCCACCGTGTGAGCCCCTGTCCTGCTACCATGCCATCGTAGCTCCCCTTTGCAAATGCAGACGCTTGCCTAGCTATGGGAGCTCCTATATGCAAGCACTGTGCTGTACACGCTTCCAAAGAGAAAGCGCAAGTGTGAGTCCTGACCTGTTCCTTACCTTGCCTCCCACCAAACTGAGTCCAGCTGCTCCCAGATCTTTGTTGTACTTGCTACACAGTGGGCAATTAAAAGCATAACTTTGGCCTTGTTCACAACACATGTCTCTTGTCTTAGACAGTGTATGCTAAAGAGATTAGGTTCTATTCTCCGCAGTGTAGCTCCTGTAAAGTCTGCCCTTAACTTTTTGTTACAGGTGGTGCAACAGGGAGCCTGCTGCCCACTCCCCTAGGGCTAGCTCCTCCAGCTGTTCATCTAGCAGAGATCCAAAGGTGAAAACGTGATAGAGATGACATGTTCCAGGAGTAAATGCAATCTACCCACTTGGACAGGGAGTGATTAAGTGAGTGGAGGAAAATGCTGCTGCAGGAGTTGCAAGCAGAGCATGAGGACGGAAAAGTGAGCAGAGAATGCAAACTGAAGATGCAGGAGAAATCTTGATGCCCATGGTGGATTCACATGACAGATGCACAGACACACCCTTTGGCCCATGATGACCTATATCATGGTGCAGAATGTTCTCTGGAATATAGGGTACAGGGCAGTTGTGGGGAGATCTGGGGGTGGAAGGGCTCTGAGCACAGGTATCTGTGGTGGAGATCTCTGGGGGAGGGGCCACTAGGCATGGAGGTTGCTGGGCATAAGGGGATGGGGGCACTGGGCAGGGCAGCAGTGTGGTAGGCACATTGGCTGCGCAGGGGTGGGATTGGATGCTCAAGAGGGAGGGAAGCGCAGGGGTGGGGGTGAAGGTGACACTGTGCAGAGGTTAGGGTGAAGTGGTTGGAGCACAGGGGCACAGTGTAGGAATTAGGGTGTAAGAGGGAGCAGGAGTTAATGGCAAAGGGAGAAAAAGATGAGGGTGCAGGGGTTGTGGAGCCCATGGGGGTCAGGGGAAATGGGGGGAATCATCATGAGGGGGCAGGGGTGTAAGAGGAGCATCAAAATACAAGTTTGCCCAGGTCACCATTTTCTCAAAGGCCAGCCCTGGATTGAGTCCTGTTTGAAGAGGGAATTCATACACTAAAGTGCACAGCAGAGGGGCTGACGTTCTCCTTTAAGTGATTGTCTCAGCGCTCGCTTCCTCCCTATGTTTACATAGGACTGCAATGTTCTCTTTGTTCTCTTTCCCACACACAGACCTGCGACTGTATTTGCAAACGAAAGCAACATTTTTCTTCTTTGTGGTTTCTATACAAGACATATACCTAGAGATGAAATAAAAATATAATTATGAGATTACAGCCACTCTGATTCTAGGAGAATGCAAAGTAGTGAAACCTCCTCGTCTGTCTTAATAAGAGATTTAGAATCTCTTCCTAAGACTATATCAAATATGATTTAGTTCAATTGAAATACAATGCTCTGCAGTCTGCGCTTACCTTGCGTCTCTGAAGAGAGCTGGTTTAGGTTGAATTGGGCTTTCAAAATGCACCCTGAGAAGGAAGCTTGTGGCTCCCAAGTGTTGCAATAGAAAACACGTTCACACGTACGAGCGTCCCGCTGTTTCCTGTCTGCCGCCTCGGCTTGAAATAAGCGAACTTTGTTCTGATTGATAACCTGTGAGAGAGAAGCAGCGTTTACAGGGCTCTGTTCCTCTTCTGGGTTTTCTGCATGGTGGTCCTTGTGCAGAGCAATGGGATGGATTTCACTGACAGGAACCTTTTGAACTGTGCAAGTACAGGGAAACTATAGGAGGAAGGGGGGAGGGTTATTTAGCTTGTGATACAGGCTGGGTCTGCACTTCAGCTGGGAACATGCAATTTGCTTCATCCAAATATTAAATCAACCATTTATAAGCATTTGATTGAGATATTACAAATGTGTAACCCATGTTGGTTGGCTCCAACTTGGTTAGGCAGGAATTAGCAATGAACCCTTTCAGAATTTACTTTTTTATACCCACTGAATAGTGATGTCATTGCCAATTGTCAGACCTGAACTCTGCCCAGATCAAGGAAGTTCTTACCTAGCCAATTATTTCTTGCACCTCATTCCCAGTTAACTGCATTTTATTTCCATTACTTCTTCAGCCCAAACCATAAATGAAAACACTGATAGTTCAAAAGATTGCTACAGGCTTAACACAACTCTTTTCTCATGATCTTGTTCTTTTTGATGCTGTGGGCTAATGATAACTATCCAAGCTCAATTTAAAATCATAGATCATTCAAATGTAACGTGGGTCTATATTTCCACAGCCCTATCTGTCTGTGACTTTTTCAGGGAACCTCTGGCCAGCCACAGCCCAGCTTACTGTCCTCTAGTCAGTGGGCACCTCCAGAAAGTGTCTTGAAGTGACTGTTTCTAGCCCGACTCACCTTTCTCTCAGGATGCCTGGACCATCTGCAGTCACAGGAGCAGGCTTTCTCCATGGCAAGGCCTCTCCCTGTAAACTGAGGACTAGAGTTCTGTCCTCCCAGATCTACTTCCTGCAGAGCTGGGCTTTTGTCCTTTGAGCCTCCTGACTTGCCTGGCAGGTACAGCAGGGCAGGGCTACTCCAACCCATGGTATCTCCCTAACCTCTTCATGTCCAGTGTGGGATCTGGACACTTCATCTGTCAACCAGCCTTGCTCAGACGCAGGCAAGAATCACCCAAGTTACATTAGGGTCAAATTCTACCCAGAGTTACCCCCCTGTTCAGTCCCATTGGCTTCTGCAGGAACAGTCCTGCCCTGGCAGGAAGCTCATGGGTCTTGCTCATGTAACTTCTACTGATCAGTGGAGCTGTGTGGATGTAATGGGGGGTGAATTTGGCCTCTGTGACCCAGAAATCTATTCGCTGCAACTCAGTCCCATAAGAGAGGAATGACCATATAAAACAACCCAGGGTTTACAGGCTAAATTACTCCCATGCCTGCACCAATTGCTACAAATTAATTCACTGAGAATCCAATTGATGGCTGCTGAGCTAAGTCGCCTTTTGGTATGTTTGAAGGGAAACAAAGATTCTGCCCTCTGAAGAAGTGTAACATTTTAAAAGCAGAGACGAGGTGTTCTTCATGTTCCCCAGCGAATGGTGAGAGATGAGCGTTTGGAAACAGGCCAGTAACATTCTCTCTGCATTCTCATCACTAGTTACACCTCAGCCAAGCATTACTGTCACTCCAAGCACCTGGAGGCAGACAGAGCCTGGGAAAATCCACCTCCACATGCATTGCAGATATTATGTCCACTAGCATTACCCATCCTGTTGTGACAGTAGACGTACACTCAGGTTGGCCTGGTTTGCCCTGGTGTGCATCTTCGCTCCCTGTGCACACTAAAGAAGGGGGGTAGTTTGCCAACCTTACCAGAACATGGGGCTGAAGCCCCAACCACTGGTACCCTCTCCTCAAAGCTGCAGTTCCGTTCCCAGGCAGCCCTCACTGTGGGGCTCAGCCCTGCTTTCAGGCAGCACCTGCCGAGGGGCTGAAGCCCTGTTCCCAGGTGGCCTCCACTAACTGGGCTGAAGCTCTTTCACCGCTGTGGGGCTGAGCCCTATAGGGGGAGCTGAGCTCCACAATCCTGTGGAGTGTGGGTGTGTGTGCCCAGGAACAAGGCTGAGCCCTGCAGCAGTGAAAGTAGAAGGCTGAGCCCAGTGGCAGGGGCTGCCTGGGAACAGGGCTTCAGCCCAGTAGTTTTCTCAGTCATTCTGGCATTTTCTAGAAACTTCTTTAGTCTTCCAGGATATTCTCAAATGTTTTCTGTGACAGCATGACAGACTTCTCTCCTTTTATAACAATTTAGTTTAGATTTAGATTAACTTTCCAATAGTCTTGGGACTCTCCCTAAAACATCTCTATGCTGTTTCCAATAATTTCCTCTCTTTTTATGACTATATCATAGGGAAAACTGCAGAGGTGCCACTCAGTAGGCAATGGATTTTCATCTATGCTCATGGTATGTGGGCTAGCTTAAGACATTTTTGGATGTTGCTTTTTCAGTTACAGGGTTGATTTTTGTGGTGGTTGCAGTGAAGAGCTGAGTTTTCCAAGTGTTTTAAAAGTCATTTGTATAATTAGCTAAGCCTGAAAATTGCCAGGCCAGTAGCTGGTGCAGGGTCAAGTTTGTGTTTCAAATCTGGACTCATTTGGTCAAGGGGTTCCCAAGTTGCATCAATGCTATCCTCTCTCCAGGGCTGGCCTTACCATGAGTGAAACTGAGGTGCCGTCTCAGGTGCCAGACTGTGGCGGGGGTTGGGGAGGGACAACACCACTAGGACCCAGAAAATTGAGACCTTTCAAAGTTTTGGCCCAAGTGAGGGGCATGGGGGCATCAGTTGAGCTCCCCACCTCAGGTGCCAAAATGTTGTGGGCTGCCTCTCTCAGGAGGGGGACTAGGCAGTGCTAGACAAGCAGAGTGACAAGAGAGGAGGAAATGATGCAGGGAGGGCAGTGAAGAGTACAACATGGAGACAGCACACTCTGGCTGGGCTAGTCATTGCCTGGGGACAGGGGCAGGAGAAACAGAGTTTTGGTCTGCAGAACATGGGAATGCTGAGAAATTATTCTTTAAAAAAACCCAAGGAAATTAAGTGCCCCCAAGCCTCACCAATGCAGAGTTAAGGTTACCCAGAGCTGCCTTGCCCTTCCAAGAATGTGGAGAGCGGCTGTACTTGAACCTGTGAAAACCAGAAAATTCACACTTCCCTGACAACACAACCCTAACTGTGTCCCAACATACCAATAATCCCCACTCAAGCATTCTGTGCCCTGAGCCATGCCCAGGGCAGGCTCACTCAGCTTCCAGCCTCTCCCCCTACCTGTGGGGAGCTGACATGACACCATCAGCCCTGCTGAGTTCCATACTTACATCAGTCACTGCAGCTTGCATTGTGAACATTTCAGTCCCTCACACAGCAGCCTCTCTCCCAGCTCCCCCAGGATGTTCACTGACAGGTCCAGCTCAGTCAGGGTCTGTTTGGCTTGAGAGCAGAGGACAGATCTCTGTAACAAGCGTCTGTGAGGTGGCCTTTAGTAAGCCTGCAGGAGACAGATAAACAGATTGGAAAATTTGCACCTCTGTCTGTCTAGTTCCCTTGATGGGTATCCATGAGTTGCTAGAATTTAGAAAGATCCCTTTATTCTGAGAATAAAAGCACAGAGCAGTGTAGTAATGGATGCTGAGGGACCACAAAATCTTGTATGTGGATTTCAATCCACAATCTGTAGCTCTTCCTGTTCCTTATTCAACAGATGATGTTATCCTAAGGCAAAGTTCTCAGTCTCCTGAGCACAGACACTTGGGTTTCCCCTCATAAAGCAATTTTATTATAAATGAGGGGTCAGGGAAGGGGAAACAAAGGAAGGGAAATGAATCTGACTGGGGAATAACAAAAAGGCTGCTTGCACTGCAAAGTATGGTACAGTTTTGTGGCTGGAGTGACGAGTGAGCCTATTCTCTCTTGCTGCATAATTTTTTACTTAGGACTCAGCAAACAACAAGCCTCCATCCGTGGGATACTTAGCCTAGGTCTACACTACCGTGGAAAATCAATCTAAGATATGCAACTCCAGCTATGTGAATAGTATAGCTGGATTAGAATTACCTTAGGTCATGTTACCATGGAGGGGTCAACAGGAGAAACTCTCCTGTGGACTTCACTTACTCTTCTCATCAGAGTTAGAGTAACAGGTTTGACAGAAGAGTAACCTGCAATTGATTCAGTGGGTCTTCACTAGACCTGTTAAATCAGCTACTGGTGGATCGATCTCAGAGTCTCTATTTCCCTCCTTCCCCTCCCATTTTCTCTGGGCTTCACCATATGCTAGTTTAGGGTAGAATTTCTCTAAGTCTATGTCTACACTGTGGAGCTTTTCTGGGATACTGGAGGTATCCCGGAAAAGCTCTTTTTGCGTCCAAAGAACAGTTTCTGAAAAAGTGGAAGCATTCTTTCAGCATCCCTGTATTCCTCATACAATGAGGAATAAGGGATGTTCCAAAAGAGGAGGTTTTTCTGACATTTGGCCCCATGTGGATGGGCCAAATGTCAGAAATGTCTCTTCCGAAAAAAAGCAGAAAAAGATATGCAAATTGCAGTTGGCAATTTGCATATCTTTTTCCCAAAAAAACCCTGCAGTTAGACATAGCCTATGGGTGTGTACTCAAAGGTTGAAACAAGATACACAATTTGAACTACGCCAACTGTGTATCTTATTTCAATCTTATTTAAAAATAGCTTATTTCATAATTTGGCACTGTCTACACAGCACCACATGTCAAAATAACGAGGTATTTTGAAAGGTCTCTTCCTCCTTATGGAATGAGGTTTACAGAGACATCGGAATAGTGATCCTGTTATATTTTGAAATAGTGGGCTTGCTGCTCAGACGCAGGATAGCTATTTCAGGATACTGAGGTATCCTGAAATAGTGCTGCAGTGTAGATGTAGCCTAAGTGAACTTGATCTTATAATCTCTCACCATTGCTGCTCCCAAAGTGGCCAACTGTATGCCAGCATCAATCACTGCTTCATATACAACTGAAACAGTCCTAGGAATACAAGTGTGAAGAATGTAGCTATACAAACTAGAATTTGTCCAATATCCACAGTCTTTAATGACCTCTAGTTACTTTACCTTATTCAAAACATCGTCACGCTGACATTAGAGTGTCCTCCAGCCAGGTCTGCCCAGCTCCCATCCACCCAGACTCTCACTTGCTGCCCAGATTGGGAGCCGAGCGGCCGTGCAGCTCAGTGAAACACAGCGCACTGCCCTGCGCCCTGCAAACTCTTTGGCCGGGGCTGCCTCCAGCAAGATGCTGGTGCAGTGGCCCAGTACCGATTCAGAGCACAGAGCTCCTCCTATTCACCAGCACCTTTTTCTACAGATGGACATTTTTCCCTGGAAAACTTCAACTTGTTTCCTCATCTCTGGTCCAACACAAGTTAACCGGTGTGGTCTGATGAGACTATAGACTGAGGCCATGACTGTTCCGGGAGACTGAGTAGAATTATGGTGAATCAAATAAAGCTGTGAAGTCAGTGTGCATAAATTAAAGCATGTTAACTCACCCCACTCCCAGGGGGATGCTCTCCTTCAGAAGGAAAGTGGCCTGAGCTTGCTGTGTACTTTTAATTTCTGCCCATTGACTTCACAGCTGTAATCGGTTCACCTTAAGTTTTCTGAATGTCTCTGTGAAGACAAGCCCCGGGGTGATGTTCCAAAGGCCTTTAGGGAGAGCCCCATTCTTGGCCCTGGAGTGTTCCATCTCAGGAGCCCTAGGCAGAATCAACCCAGCTCGGCTTCATTGTTCCCATGGATGGAAGGAACAGGAATGACTGAAACACGGGCGAATTCAACTCCATCACCAAGCCCATAGATTCTAGCACTGTCCCACTACAGAGGGGCTCCCCATTGGCACTGGCTCTTACACTCTTGTGGGACATTGAAAAACAGTCTTTGGAACTGCAGTTCTCCAGGTTTGCTGGCTACTCGATGCTTTTTATTGTCCTAAAATGTATTTCTTTAATTAAAAATAGCCTTGATGGTAAAGTTCCTGCCTGGGACCTCAGAAATGTCTCAAAGGACCATTTTGCTGTTTGGTAATAATCAGGGATCCTAGAGATTGGTTTGCCATAGAAAAACATGGAAAAATCTGGAAATAAATTTTTCCAGCAATTCTTTAGTTTTTACACTTTGAAAAAAAACCCAAATACGTTAACCAAATTTTACCCAAATACCAATGTCTCTTATGCACAGAGATCTACCAAATTCGCAGCCATGAACATTGTGTCATAGACCATGAAATCTCATCTTTTATGTAATTTTTACCTTATACCCCACCTTCACTTCTGGCGCTGCTGCTGGCAGTGGTGCTGCCTTCAGATCTTGACTGGAAGGAAAAGAGCCCTCTGGCCTCCCTCCCACCTCTGTAAAGCAGAGTGGATGAAATATTTTAAGCACAACCCCCCTGCAATTTTGCAACAACAGTTCAGTGTTTCATTTTAATAGCAGGAAAACATGGATTTTTATCATGGAAAGCTAGGATCCCTGGTGATACCAGGGCAGATTCTTTGCTGTAGTCAGTTTCCTGTTACGGGTCCTTGATTCTCTGTCCCAACCCTAGTACAGGTTAGAGCAGCCTGGCAGCTGTTCCATCTTGCATCAGCTGCCAATTGTCCTCAAGAAACAGTCCCCAGCGTGGATGTACGATCTGCACACCTACTGGGTGTAGTGCACTGTCCCATGTAGTGACACTTAGACCATTTACAGAGAGAGAATGAGTGTGCTCTACAGCCTTAGCAGAGAACCACTTGGCTTTTAGCTCAAGTGGTAGCAGCTCATGCACTAAGCTCCATGCACTCAGGTTCGGTTCTACCTGTCTGTGTTATAGATGCACTCCATTTATTCTTCCACACCACCATTCTTTGTCCAAGACACTCTCTCTGCACAACCATGTTGGCTCTACATCCACTACAGACATTCCCACATGGTTAGTATCCTCAGATGGAGATTTGCAGGTCATCTTCTATGCCCCTTGTGCCAGCTAAGTGGTGAAAAGGGAGCAGGACAGGTCCACAAATCAGGCCCATTCTGGGACTCTCTGCTGTTAATACCTCACGCTTCCTGCTCAAATTTAGACTTTGTCATTTGTGCCTGTGACCCTAAGAAACCCTCAATGCTAATTGGCAAAGGACTCATTGTTGCATAACAATAACTCCTGACAGGTTTGACAAACAGACCACATCCAACACAGTGGGGTTCATAGTATTTATCCAAAGAGGTTCTCTTAAGCACCATGAGGTATATGTACTGATGATATTTAAAGAGCTGTGAATATATATTTGAAAATATATTTTGAAGCTTTTGACAAGATAGATATTCATCTGTCTGCCTTGGCTCATTTGTAAAATAAGCCTCATAAACCAACACAGTGGAAGCCCGTTTAAATACAACATCAATACAAGATGGAAGTTAATCTGAAATCTGTATACTGGGCTACCACAGAGATCTTCCTAACTCTGGGGACAAAACAGTGAATTCTGGGGGATATAAGAAGAGGCAAAAGGACCTCCTTTCATCCTTCTCTGAGGAAGCAAAAAAGGGCAGCACTTTTAGAAATCATGAAAGAGGGAACACGGCTATGTTGGTTGGAGATGCTGGGAGGTTGCTTTGTTTAGATGAAAAGCACTCCCTCAGATGAGGTTTTAGCCTGTAAAGCTTAAGTGTAAACTTTACAGAGCATGAAGCTTGAGGGGGTAGCCGCGTTAGTCTGTACAGGATAAACTTAAAAAACAACAAATGGTCTGGTAGCACTTTATAGACTAACAAAACATGTAGATGGGATCATGAGCTTTCATGGGCACAGCCCACTTCTTCAGATGACCGGAGTTTTGAGTTTAGGATGTGCAGACCCACAATAAATAAGGGAGAAGGGAGAGAGGGAAAGGAGAAAAAATGGAAGGGGTGGGAAACAAGGAGCAGAGGGTATGAAAATATGAAAGGGAAAACCAAATAGGCAGAACTGATAATCTGTAAGCACCTAAAGACTGGATAGTTAAAAGAATCAGATAAGGATCATAGGATAGCAATTAGAGAGGAAGGGTACTAACGCAAGAATCTACACAAAGAGCTGCTGGCACCTTCACTGAATGTTACGTTGATAGGCTACGTCTAGACTGCAAGTCTCTTTCGAAAGAGGCTTTTTCGAAAGTATCTTTCAAAAAAGCCTCTTTCGAAAAAGAGCGTCTAGACAACAAGAAGATTTTTTGAAAAAGCGGCTTGTATGTTTTTGAAAGAGAGTCTAGA
The DNA here is from genome assembly GCA_019425775.1 of Rafetus swinhoei. NCBI lineage: Eukaryota > Metazoa > Chordata > Testudines > Trionychidae > Rafetus > Rafetus swinhoei. Next base: position 13,918,734 of record CM033446.1, on the reverse strand, counting down.
CGCCTCTTTCAAAAAGCCCTGTTTTCATTTGATATAGTGCCTTTTTGAAAGATGACTTTCGGTAGATTAAAGGCGTTATTCACTTGTAGAATGAGAGTTAACCATTGTCGATTGCAGAAACTGCCGCGTTCTTTCGATTTACTGTCGACAGAACGCGGCGGTAGTCTAGATGCAGGTACAGTTTTTGTGAAAAAAAAAGGCCACTTTTTTCGAAAAAACCCTGTAGTCTAGACACACCCATAATGTCCCAGCCGTCCCTCATCCCAACTGAGGAGTCCATCAGTATGAGAATTGAATTTGTGGATGAATTGTAATTCCAACGTCTCTCTGTATTTGGCTACTAGAATTGGTTTGTGACAAGACAGCCACTTGAAGATCTTTTAAAGAATGATTAGGTAGATTGAAGTGTTCCCCAACAGGTTTCTGTATGTTCCCTTTACATATATCTGATTTGTGTCCATTGATTCTTTCCCGTAGGGACTGTCCAGTTTGTCCAATATATATTGCAGTGGGGCATTGCTGGCATTTGATGGCATATATCAAATTACTGAATGTGCAGTTAAATGATCTTCTGATTTTGTAGATTATGTTATAGACCCATAGACTCATAGACTTTAAGGTCAGAAGGGACCATTATGATCATCTAGTCTGACCCCCTGCACAATGCAGGCCACAGAATCTCACCCACCCCCTGCTAGAATAATCCTCTCACCTACATCTCAGATATTGAAGCCCTCAAATATTTTGAAGACCCCAAGATGCAGAGAATCCTCCAGCTGTGATCTGTACCCCATGCTACAGAGGAAGGCGAAAAACCTCCAGGGCAACATTTATTATGTTGTTGGCTCCAGTGATTAATTCACTTGTATAGATATATGGGCAGAGTTGGCACCGTGGCTGATTGCAGGGCTGGGTTCCTGGATGCTTATGATGTGGTTGTGTACCATGGTTACTGGAAAGAATTAATTTCAAGTTGGGGGGTTGTCTCTAAGCAAGAATGGGCTTTTCCCCCAAGGCCTCTGAAAGTGAGGGATCATTTTCCAAGATGGGTTGCAGATTATGTATAATGCGTTGGAGGGATTTCTGTTTCCATTGCTACACTCTCTCTTAAATCTTAGGCTCTGATAATAAAATTAAGGTTGTTATCACTATACTTAATTCTCGTGCTGTGATGGCATCTTGGAATTGATCACAGCTGCATCAAACAAACCGATGTATGCATCGTTCCTTTGGGGACAGCTCACCCGGTAATTTCTGTGAGAGTCAATGGGAAAGGGCTGGACGCTGCAGGGGGAAATTTTCAAGGGGGTTTGGAGGCACCTGCTGTTGGTCTGCAAGGCAAAATAAGGGCTGGAGGAGATTGGCTGAGTGGCTAACCGACCAGTGATGTCACAGAAGTGACAACCTGCTAAGCCCCAGCAAATCTTACTCTCTCTGGTGGCAGGGAAGAGGGGTAGCAAAGTGATTCAGTCCTTAGCACCCCCAAATGGTCTCAGAATGCCATCAGTTTGTTGTTTCTCTTTCTTCTGCCGCTGCTGCCTTGGGGCAGATTCCTGGGACAGACTTCCAGGTTTTACTTTTAGGTTCTTACCTTGTGCTCTTTTTTCTCTGAGATTAGCTGCAGCATCTCTCATCTTCATAAATTCAAGGGCACCAATAGCTGTCTTCACTGCAACTTCTTTAAAATAGTACAAACACATGAAATCAACAAGTTTCATCCGAGTGTTGGCCTCCTCCAGCTGACATTTAGAGATTTAGTCTCTTCCATCATATGTAAGGCATGATAATCCATATTTAAATCTGTCAGACTCTTCTGCCAAGAGATTTTCCAGTGCTTAAAGATGATTCTTAGATTTTTCTTTCTCTCCATTGCAGGATATTATAACAAATCTGACAATAAAGATAGAACATTAAAATGAAATTCTTCAGTAATAGCATCATGCTGGTCTCCCAAGCAATTAGATAGTGGCCCTTATTTAGAAATAATGGTGGCTTGTTTGGGAAAACAATGCCCTCACCAATCCCTGGAGTTGAAAGTTTAAAAGAGTTGACAGTTTTAAAAAAATATTATTTATTGTCTGCATATATGCAATATATCTGGTGCCAATAATCACAGAAGGAACATCAGGAACAGGTTTTAACTGGAAAATGCAGAAGACTATGGTATGAGATAAAGATTTTGATAGTTTATGGGTTAGGCACCTTTCACAAAAGTGGCAATCACACCATCATGTCTGCACGTCTCATAATTTACACACGGAGCATGCTTTCATTTCTCTTGGTCTAACTAAAGAGAGCCCTCTGAAGGTGACAGACAAGAATAACACATTGCTTTTCCATGGACAGTGAACCACTGGTCTATTGAAACCTGTGATGAATATGTGCCAGCAATTTTTGGGGAAGCGGGGAGTGGCTGGGAAACTATAAATCAGGTCATCTGTTTAAAGAGTAGCTTTGTGTGAGACCCAGAAAACTAGAAGTGTTCAGAGGTCGAGCTTCCACCTATCCCAAGATTTCCAAATGAAGGACCTTTCATCCTACTTTTGAAGCTGTATATTGGATTGTATCAATGAAAGGCACTTTCTTTCTCCATATGTGTGGGCAATTTGTCTTGTTCCCTCCAAATAATGTCTCTTGTTCTGCTGGGAGCCCACAACAATTTCTTTCTAAATGATGTTGCACTCTAGAAGTTCTATGAATTGAATAGCACACAAAGGAAAACAAATATTTAAAGATATTAGCACCTAACCAATGTACAAATTTGAACTATTGAAAGTCATTGCTTAAAAGGAGGGACATGCCAATTAATAGCCACTATGATTAATAGAGAAGTACAATCATTGAATAAAACATACAAACCCACCAATAAAAAAAGGATTGAAGAAACATGCTCTCCACTGACACCATCTACTGGACACCCACAGAAGCAGCAGACAAAGGGGAAACAGCAGAAACATAAGTGCCCATTTGGCAAGTATCCAATAGAAATAAGAGGCCTGCCCTCCTCCAGTTAATATCAAAGCAGAATATGTAAACTGAGGCCAGGATGGTGACCTCAGAGTTTGCTGAACCCATGTGAACAGCCTGCCCCCCTCCTCAAAGGCTATAGGACAAAGACAACAACTTTGCTAAGCCCACAAAAGCTGAGCATATTTCTGGCTGTCTTAGGGCTCCTATTCAGCTGCAAGTCCCAGTAGGAACTTCAAACCATCGGGAATCAGACGTTGCCACACCTATCATACCTAACTCCTCACAAACAACTGGAGACTGAAGTTCTTATAATATCATTTCTCTCCTAATTTTTAGCCCAGTGGTTAGGGCAATCATCTGTCAATTTCCACCTCTGCGGTATGTGCAGAAAGGATCTGAGCAAGGGTTTCCTTCCTCTCTGGTGAGTGCCCTAACCACTGGGCTGTTCTGCGGCATGTGTTGCTCTCTCTCTCTTTCTCTCTCTCTCGCATTCTCCTTTGGAGCTGTTCCAATGACTGCCAATAGTCAAACAGTCATTTGGCCAGAGAGAGCACAAATGGCTTTCGAGTTCAGTGGTTAAGGCATTCACAGGCAGCAGGAGAGTGAGGGTCATTTCCCCTGCACCAGGACATATTTAATACACCGTGGACCAGGTTCAGCAGGAGACACTAAGGGCAGCCCAGTGGTCAGGGCACTCTGCTAAAACTGGGAGACCACAAAATGTAATTGAAATGTTTTGTTGGATTAGGCAGTATTTAAAGGGCCGTCAACTGAAGATGTAATTTCAGCTTCCTTCTTGTTTCTGCTACCTACTTGCCTTATTCTGTTTCAGGTCCACACTTTTATGTTTTGTCCCCTTCCGGCTGTGGTGTCCTATCTGTTTTACCTCATCTTTATTTCATTCTTTCCCCTTTTTGATACATGTGCTTAACCCAATCAAAATGTTAACAATGTTCAACCCCCATTTCCTTATCCAACATGTGCCTGCAAAATGGCAGCAGAAAGGAGGGTGTGGCATGGCGAGGGAACCACAAGTTCTGGGATCTTCAGTGCTAATGATCACAGATGTGTGTCTCTCGGGGAGACTCGATGGTCAAAGCCTGTTACTTATTCAGATTAAGAGGAATTCATCCAGGGCAGGGAAGTGTCCCAGAAAAGTTGCTGCCAAAAGGTACATGATCCTGATTCCCCGTTCTGTGTTATCAGCTCTGTGCTGGTGTCACTCTGAGTTATATAGACGTGAAAACAGTGTGTGTAAGTGGAGAATCAGGCACAGAATGTTTATGGCAATGAGTAAATGCAATGAAGTATCCCACTTAGTTTAACAGAATGTAAAGAACAGAAAATAGTAGTCAAGCTGCTGGTTTTAGAACATGGCTCTAACACAGTGTGATACAGTGTGTTAGCAGGGCCAGAGGGCAGCAGGAGAGTGATCCTCTTGGGCACCAGGAAGTGGGCAGACGTAAGCCCGCCCACTGCTAAAGGATCCTCCCCCGGCCTTTGTGGAAGACAAACAAGGCCCAAGAACTAATTTATAGGAGGCAACCAAGAATATAAGAGGGACAGACGTGAAAGTCAAAGAGTCAAAACAAGGGAACCAGAAAGAGACACCTAGCAGAGAACCCCTGACAATGCCCACTGCTCCTCAGAGGTCAAGGGAGCCAGCAGACACCACCCAGAGGAATTCCTTCCGGATACATGAATGCAGGGAGGATTGGAAATAGGCCCCACAGTCACAGGAGACATTGTCAGGCTATGTCTAGACTTCAGGCTTCTTTTGGAAGAAGCTTTTCCGGAAGAGATCTTCCAAAAAAAAACCTCTTCCAAAAGAGAGCGTCCACCCTGCCAAAGCACATTGAAAAAGCAATCTGCTTTTTTGACAGATAGCATCCACACTGAGGGTGTGTCTAAACTACACCCCTCTGTCGGCAGAGGGATGTAAATTAGATACATTGGAAGTGCAAATGAAGCCGGGATCTAAATATCCCGCACTTCATTTGCATAATGGCGGCTGCTGCTTTTTTCCAAAATGGGGCTTTTTCGAAACTCCCCCCGGCAGTTTAGACGGGGATCTTTCGAAAATAAAACCCTTTTTTGAAAGATCCTGTAAACCTTATTTTTTGAGGAATACAGGATCTTTCGAAAACGGGTTTTATTTTCGAAAGATCCCCTTCTAAACTGCCAGGTTTCTTCCGAAAAAGCCCCGTTTTGAAAAAAGCAGTGGCCGCCATTATGCAAATGAAGCGCGGAATATTTAAATCCCAGCTTCATGTGCACTTCCATGTGTCTAATTTACATTCCTCTGCCAACAGACGGGTGTAGTTTAGACACACCCTGAATGGACGCTATCTCGCATTTAAGCTATGATTACTATAGACAGAGTGGCCACCAGGGCACCTGTGTTTTTCCTCTTCTTTTGAAAGAACTCCCTCTTCCTCGTCCACATACACCTTTTTCTGAAAGAGCTCTTTTGGAAAAAGGCTTCTTCCTCATAGAAAGACGTTTACCAATGTCAGGAAAACCAGCTCTTGTTCTTTTGATTTTTTTTTTTTTTTCAAAGAACATGATTACAGTGTGGACGTAAGTGAGTTTTTTTTCAGAAACACGTCCGTTTTTCCGAAAAAACTCTGTAGTTTAAACATACCCTCAGTCAGCCTCCTATAGGTCTCCTGGAGAGGACATTGCCTGAGCAGCTGAATGATATAAGCTCTGCAAGAATATAAAGTCCAGGATGAGAGCCTTATCCCTTGTAGACTAAGGCAAGGTTGCTACAGGTTAATTAGAGCACCTGAAGCCAATTAAGGTCCAGCCTGAGACTTCATAAAAGCCCCTGTTTCAATCAGTCAGGGAAAGCTGCCTACAGTTTAGAAGAGCACTGTTATTGACCAGAGAACTGGTGTGCTGGGGAAGCGAAACTCTGCTCAGCAGAGCAGAGGGACTCCCCCAGCACAGGATTGAGACACCCTGGCTGAAGGGGACTGAGGGTAAGAAGCCATGAAGCTGAAGGGGATGGGACCAGGAAAAAGCACAGGTGCCCTGGTGGTCACTCCATCCACAGCAATCAGAACTGAAATGCAAGGTAGCATCCACTCAATGGGGACGCTCTCTTTTGAAAAAGCACATCGCTTTTTCGTTGCGCTTTTGCTGTGTAGATGCTCTCTTTCTAAAGAAGTTTTTCTGGAGGATCTCTTCTGGAAAAGCTTCTTCCAAAAGCCTGCAGCCTAGACATAGCCCAAGATAGTGTCCAGGGATGAGGTAGTTTAGCTAACTGCACTTGGGTACCTAGAATTTGCGGGGGGCGCTGATTGAACCATAGCAGCACTTTGATTGGACGCAGAGGGAGTGCACTGCTCTCATAGTCAATGTTGTGTTCAACTGGCATGCACTTCACTTCATGTGCTTCTGCTTTATATGCGTGTCACTTTAATAATATCACTAGGAAAAAATGATGCGTATGGAAAACAGCAATTTTTGGCAATCCTGTGCATGGGCAACGGTAAACAAAATATCTTGCTGGCCCCACAGAAAACCCTGATGGGCCGCAGGTTGCCCACCACTGCCTTAAGCCATGCCTTTGCTGCTGCTGCTGTAACTCCACCCGCCCCCACATCCCCACTGCAGCCTAGCCCCACCCAGCAGGATCTGGCGTCTGGTGGCCACTCAGATGCTGTCTATCCCTGTGAGGGTCCAGGTATGGCTGGCTGAAGCCAGGTCGGGCTGCCTGGCTGGTGCTTGGGGCTTCATTCCTGACCCTGCTGGGATGTAGGGGTTGGGGGGAGCAGCACTGGATACAGTGAACTGTGAGTAGTTTTGGAGGGGTGCTGTGATTCTTAATCTGCAGCCCACCTAATACATTGTGGGTCATATATGCAGCCCACAAGGATAAACAGTGGAGCACCGCTCTGTCTCATTGACACTCTTAGCAAGCATCAAAGTCCCTCTTTAGGAGGGGCTGAATGCCATTGATGAATTATGTTCCTTAGGTCACAAGTAAGTCAGACTCCACACTCCCCTCGATTCACAGCAGGGCTCCCACTGATGGCAATGGGAGGTTGGCACAGAGCTCAAGGGTAGAACGTGCCTTTTTAAGGAGCAATGATATCAACAAAGTGAAAGTTCCGTTGTTATTTATTCAGGATCTTACTGTCACATTCAGTACCTCACAGTAGGCAAATCTGGGTGACTTTAGGACTAGTGCTTATTTCTGTCTTTTGTTTATCTCCCCCTTCACAGTCTGGGCGTTTTCTATATTTCCTTTCCTGGTATAACACCCGTGCCCCCATCCACCAATGAAACCCACTACAACCCTCTCCCCATTCCATCCACTAAAAGAATCAACAATGCAACAGATAATGTTGGCATTAAAGTGCCACCACTGGGTTTTTAAGAGTTCACTCCCCAGTTAGATTCATGAGGGGCTGCATTCAACATTAGCATTCACACCTCCCAGGGTCATTGTTTCAGGCAGTCTGCAAGTGAATGTAGCAATGTCTTGCTGCATTTCACATATGGGGGATTTTCTTCATAACTAGGAGGACAAGAAACTTACTGTTTAAAAAAATACTGAAAGCTTCGGTAACGTAGACTCTTCCTGCAGCCATATGCTCACATTACCCAGGCAAGGAGCAGCTTTAAAAAGAAACCAGCCCTATTTTAATCAATTCCCACTTCAAACATCTTGCATGATTAAAGGTTCCTTTCATGGAGGAACACGAAGATCAATGAACAAGCTCCATGAGGATTAATGAACCTTGCATAAGACCTTGGATTTCAGACTTGGATATTCATCAGCCAGAGCAGACAATATACAACAATGCTTAACACCAGAACAAGTCCAGAAACCAGCCAGCGACACTCCAAAATATTCCACATCGTTGCTGCACTACAAGACAATTTACAGATGAATGTATGGTGCTGATATAAGGGCAAGCAGGCCTGTGCTTCCTGTGTATTTAAGGTCCAATGGTTGGTTTCTCCATCATGCACAACCAACAAGTCTGGTTTTATTTTCTGCAAAACTTTCAACTCCTTTGCTGTATTTTCATTTATGTGACTGACGGACAAGCTGTGAAAAGAAAAATGAACCATTAGTTTCATTTATAGAGCTCCCCAAATGCCTGATATTACAAATGTTCTGAAACAAAATACGCTGAACACCTATATTCAATAAAAAATTCTCTAGGACAACCATGTGAAACAGGTAAGCACATTGCTGTAGAGCAGTGGTGCGCAACCTTTTTGCATTCACAACCCCTGGACACACACACACAAAAAAAAGCATGGCCCCTTTAATTGCCGCTCCACTCCTGCCACTTCCCCACCCCTCGCCACATGTACATAGGGTACTGAGCCAGGGAAAGAAAATACCAGCCCGGATAAAGCCACTGCGACCCCCTCGGAGGACAGCTGTGACCCCCTTGGGTGTCGTGACCCATGGGTTGCACACCACTGCTGTACAGCAATATATTCTAACTGTACTGGTGCTGCACATCTCAGGCAGCTCTGGGTTAGTGGAGCACAGCTCCTATCACCATTTACACATCTGATGCACAGAGTGACTTGCTTAAGGTCACACAGAGTCTGGCAGAGGAGAGAATGGAACCCCAGTGTCCCAAGCTACTGCCATAATCCCTGGACCAGCCTTCCCTCTCTAAAAATTAAGGCTCTGTCTACACTGGGAAGTTTGGTGACAAAAGTGCGGTCAACATGCAAAAGCCACCAAAAGTGAAAAACGGTCAAACCATTTTTCTGCCTCCCATTGTCCATGTTTCATAGCCTCCCATTGGCCACATTTCATGGCCACATTGCTGGCACCCTTTTGACAGACAGAGCAAAGCAATATGGGTTAGCATCCCACAGTGCAGTGTTATGAGAAGACTAAGCTGATCCCTGCTCTTTTTGTACAGCAGCACAGCCCTCCTCCCTGCAGCAGCAGTCGGCCTGCTGCTGTGTTCCTAGCAGGGCAGAACAGGAGCATTCCAATGATTTGTTCTTTGTTCCTCACAGAAGCTCACTCAGATGTTAGATACTTCCCAGAGCTTTGAAAAGGGTGAGGTGCAACAAAACAAACAGCAGAGTCCACACGAAGGATGCTAAGTATCGTGTAATTGACTAATAAAATAGTCAATGCATTTTTGCATCAACAATTCGATTAGTCAATAAGGCGGCACTGCCCCTTTCGAAATGCTATGGTGGACTTTCAAAAAGGCACAGCCACACGGAGCCCAAGGTCTGACCCCGTGCTCCATAAGGCACTGCTGATTTGAAGTACCCTCCTCTTCTCCCCCCACCCTTGCTGCCTCTATAGAGGCAGCAATGGCGGCAAGGGAGGCGACTAGTCTAAGAACATAAGAACATAAGAACATAAGAACGGCCGTACCGGGTCAGACCAAAGGTCCATCTAGCCCAGTATCCTGTCTGCCGACAGTGGCCAGCACCAGGTGCCCCAGAGGGGTGGACCAAGACAATGATCAAGCGCTTTGTCTCCTGCCATCCTCTCCAGCCTCTGTCAAACAGAGGCCAAGGACACCATTTTATCCCCTGGCTAATAGCCTTTATGGACCTAACCTCCATGAAATTATCTAGCTTCTCTTTAAACTCTGTTATAGTCCTAGCCTTCACAGCCTCCTCTGGCAAGGAGTTCCACATGCTGACTACACGCTGTGTGAAGAAGAACTTTCTTTTATTAGTTTTAAACCTGCTACCCATTAATTTCATTTGGTGTCCTCTAGTTCTTCTATTTAGGAACTAATAAATAACTTTTCTTTATCGGCCCTCTCCACACCACTCATGATTTTATACACCTCTATCATATCCCCTCAGTCTCCTCTTTCTAAACTGAAAAGTCCCAGTCGCTTAACCTCTCCTCATATGGGACCCGCTCCAAACCCCTAATCATTTTAGTTGCCCTTTCTGAACCCTTTCCAAGGCCAAAATATCTTTTTGAGGTGAGGAGACCACATCTGTACACAGTATTCAAGATGTGGGCGTACCATAGTTTTATACAGGGGCAGTAAGATATTCCGGTCTTATTTTCTATCCCTTTCTTAATAATACCTAGCATCCTATTTGCCTTTTTGACCGCTGCACACTGTGTGGAAGTTTTCAGAGAACTGTCCACGATAACTCCAAGATCTCTTTCCTGATTTGTCGTAGCTAAATTAGCCCCATCATACTGTACGTATAGTTGGGGTTATTTTTCCCAATGTGCATTACTTTACACTTATCCACATTAAATTTCATTTGCCATTTTGTTGCCCAATCACTCAGTTTGGTGAGATCTTCTTGGAGTCCCTTACAGTCTGCTTCTGTCTTGACTATCCTAAACAGTTTGGTATCATCCGCAAACTTTACCACCTCACTGCTTACCCCTTTCTCCAGATCATTTATGAATAAGTTGAACAGGATTGGTCCTAGGACTGACCCTTGGGACACCACTAGTTACCCCTCTCCACTCTGAAAATTTACCATTTATTCCTACCCTTTGTTTCCTGTCTTTAACCAGTTCTCAATCCAAGAAAGGACCTTCCTCTTATCCCATGGCCATGTAATTTACACAAGAGCCTTTGGTGAGGGACCTTGTCAAAGGCTTTCTGGAAATCTAAGTATACTATATCTACTGGATCCCCTTGTCCGCATGTTTGTTAACCCCTTCAAAGAACTCTAATAGATTAGTAAGACAGGATTTCCTTTACAGAACCCATGTTGACTTTTGTCCAACAAATTATGTTCTTCTACATGCTTCACAATTTTATTCTTTACTATTGTTTCGACTAATTTGCCCGGTACTGAAGTTAGACTTACCGGTCTGTAATTGCCCGGATCGCCTCTAGAGCCCTTTTTAAATATTGGTGTCACGTTGGCTACCTTCCAGTCATTAGGTACGGAAGCCGATTTAAGGGATAGGTTACAAACCACAGATAATAGTTCAGCAATTTCCCATTTGAGTTCTTTTTAGAACCCTTGATGAATGCCATCCGGTCCCGGAGATTTGTTAACATTAAGTTTTTCTATTTGTTCCAAAACCTCCTCTAATGACACTTCAATCCGGGACAGTTCCTCAGATTCATTACCCACAAAGGACGGTGCAGATTTGGGAATCTCCCAACATCCTCAGCCGTGAAGACTGAAGCAAAGAAATCATTTAGTTTCTCCGCAATGGCTTTATCGTCCTTGATTGCGCCTTTATAGTTCGATCGTCCTAGGGGACCCACAGGTTTTTTAGCAGGCTTCCTGCTTCTAATGTACTTAAAAACATTTTGTTATTTCTTTTGAGTTTTTGGCTAGCTGTTCCTCAAAATCTTTTTTGCTTTTCTTATTACATTTTTACACTTGATTTGACAGTGTTTATGTTCCTTTCTATTTATCTCACTAGGATTGACTTCCACTTCTTAAAAGATGCCTTTTGTCCTCACTGCTTCTTTTACATGGTGGTTAAGCCACGTGACTCTTTTTAGGTCTCTTGCTATGTTTTTTAATTTGGGGTATACATTTAAGTTGGGCCTCTATTATGGTGTCTTTAAAAGTTTCCATGCAGCTTGCAGGATTTGGCTCTAGTCACTGTGCCTTTTAATTTCTGTTTAACTAACCTCCTCATTTTTGTGTAATTCTTTGAAATTAAATGCCAGGGTGCTGGTCTGCTGAGGTGTTCTTCCCACCACAGGAATGTTGAATGTTATTATATTATGGTCACTATTCCCAAGCGGTCCTGTAACGGTTATTTCCTGACCTGATCCTGCGCCTCCACTCAGGACTAAATCGAGAATTGCCTCCCCTTGTGGGTTCCTGCACTAGCTGCTCCAAGAAGCAGTCATTTAAGCCATTGAGAAATTTTATCTCCGCTTCTCTTCCTGAGGTGACATGTATCCAGTCAATATGGGGTAATTAAAATCCCCATTATTATAGAGTTCTTTGTTTTGGTAGCCTCTAATCTCCTCAGCATTTCAATGTCAGTATCCCTGTCCTGGTCAGGTGGTCGGTAATATATCCCTACTGCTAATTTCTTATTTTTGGAGCATGGAATTACTATCCATAGCGATTCTATTGAACATGTTGATTCATTTAATATTTTTATTTCATTTGATTCTACATTATCTTTCACATACAGTGCCACTCCGCCACCCACCCGGCCTGCTCTATCCTTTCGATATATTTTATATCCCGGTATGATTGTGTCCTACAGATTTTCCTCATTCCACCAGGTTTCAGTGATGCCTATTATGTCAATCTCCTCATTTAATACTAGGTACTCTAGTTCACCCATCTTATTAGTCAGACTCTAGCATTTGTGTAGAAGCACTTTAAAAATTTGCCACTGCTTATTTGTCTGCCCTTCCCTGATGCATTGGATTCCTTTGTACGCGGTTGTTTGTCTGCTCTGGCCCATGGTTTGCCCTCTCCTCCTCTCTTCTGACTACAGCTTAGAGAATCTCTATCAATGGATTCTCCTCTAAGAGAAGTCTCTCCGATTTACGTGCATCTCCACACCAATCGGCTTTCCCCATCTCTCAGTTTAAAACTGCTCTACGGCCTTTTAATGTTTAGTGCCAGCAGTCTGGTTCCACTCCTGGTTTAGGTGGAGCCCATCCTTCCTGTATAGGCTCTCTCTCCCAAAAGTGTCCCCAGTTCCTAATAAATCCAAACCCTCTTCCCTACACCATCGTCTCATCCACGCATTGAGATTCTGAATCTCTGCCTGCCTACCTGGCCCTGCGCGTGGAACTGGAAGCATTTCCGAGAACGCCACCATAGAGGTCCTGGATTTCAGTCTCTTTCCTAGCAGCCTAAATTTGGCCTCCAGGACATCTCTCCTACCCTTCCCTACGTCATTGGTACCTACATGTACCACGACCACCGGCTCCTCCCCAGCACTACACATAAGTCTATCTAGATGCCTCGAGAGATCCGCAACCTTCGCACCAGGCAGGCAAGTGACCATACGGTTCTCCCGGTCATCACAAACCCAACTATCTATGTTTCTAACGATCGAATCACCCACTACTAACACCTGCCTCTTCCGAACTGGCATTCCTCCTCAGAGGTATCCTCAGTGCGAGAGGATACCGCAACATCCTCTGGGAGGAGGGTCCCAACTATGGGATGGTTTCCTCTGCTCCCATTGAATGCTCTGTTCCTTGAGACTTTCATCCTCCTTAAGAGCACTGGGGCTCTCAGACTGGAGGTGGGACAGTACTACAGTGTCCCAGAAAGTCTCATCCACAAATCTCTACCTCCCTTAGCTCCTCCAGTTCAGCCACCCTGGCCTCCAAAGCCCGAACTCGGTCTCTGAGGGTCAGGAGCTCCTTGCAACGGGTGCACACATACGCCACCCGCCCACAGGGCAGGTAATCATACATGTTACACTGACGCAATAAACAGGATAGCCCCACTCTGCTGCTGGGCTTCTGTCTCCATTTTTCTAATGAACAAGTTTAAGTATAAACTGGGATTCTTTTAAACCTCTGGAATATAGATTATGATAAGAGTTATGTTTTAAAGAAGGCCAGAAGTCACTCCCTCTAACCTCCCTCTCCAAACTCCCTGTTAGCAATTCCTGTTCGCAAGCTCCTGGTCGCTGAGTCACAGGCTTATATAGCTCTGGTAGCCCCTCCCCTGACTGAGGCTTAGCCAATTAACAGAGGCTTCTAGATTTCAAACCTTTAGAAGCTCCTTCAAGCAAACAAACAATCAAACCAACCAACCAACCAGATAAACACAAGCTCAGCACACAGCAAATAACTCCCCCACACACAAACACACACTCCAGACAGCCACTTACCACAAGGGTCCTGTTTTTACTCCTCTTTCACCTGGAGAACTCCCTCTCCAAACTCCCTGTTAGCAATTCCTGTTCGCTAGTCTACTATCCTGTTGACTAGTCCTTAACATCCCTAGTCCACACTGGCTCTTTGTTGACAATAAAGGGAGGGGAAAAGAAAAAGTCTCTCATTGGGGTAGAATTTCCTTGTTACCAGAACTGGGTGTACCCCTTCCCCCGACAAAAGTTGCATTGCAATGTAAACGCTCTCACTGTTTTGTCACCAAAAGGCAGTTTTTGGCACCGAAACGTGCCAGTGTAGACAAGGCCTAATTAACTTTGTGTAACTTTCTTATGGAAACAATTCCCCTACTCTCACAATCCTGACTCGCCAGTGGATTTACACCAGAAATGCACACATGCAGACAACTGCTCCTTTTGGCAATAGGAGAAGCCAACAATGGAGGCCCTGAAGCCACCCTCCTATAATGCTTTTTGTTTATTCCATGCCTCTGCAGCAGCAGCCTGGCAAGGGCTATTGCAATCCCTGAACCAATGGCCCTCCTACTGGTATGTCAGGAACATGAATAATAGCACATGTTTGGGAAGGCTCTGTTGGCCTAAGCAGCTCTTCAGGCAAATTCTGAATAAATGTGCAGAGGGAATATTCGTAGATTCAATGGCGGCCAGATGGGAAGTGTGTGATCATCTAGTTTGATTTCCTGTGCAGAATATCCAAAGGTCTTCCCTGAATTAATTCCCATTTGAACTCAACTTGTTTTCTAAATCTGAACCATTCTGAAAGCTACCTTGACATGTTTCTGAAAGGGACTGTTTAGAACATCCCAGAACCACGGACTGAATGGAGGATATTGAGGACTTTGGGAAAAACTGGACATTTTAAAAACATAGTTCTTGTTCCAAAGCACCACAGAACTTGCTTCTATTCAGTCCGACCTGCCTTTCATCTTCCCTAGCCTTGTGTTCTCTATGGCTACGTCTAGACTGCATTGCTTTTCTGGGATACCTCTGGTATCCCAGAAAAGCAATGCCATGTCCAAGGAACACGTCCACTTTTCTGAAAAAACTTTCAAAAAACCAGACACGCTCTTTCACCATCCCTGTAAACCTCATTCTACGAGGCATAAGGGATGTGTCCATAGAGTACTTTTCCCTGAAATTTGGTGCCATGTAGACATGCCAAATTTCAGAAAAGCCTCTTTCGAAAGTAAATTGGAAAAAGATACGCAATTTGTATACGGCAAATTGTGTATCTTTTTCTGATTCAACACTGCAGTCTAGATGTAGCCTATGACACATTTAAACACCTTTTCTTGGAGGTTAATAAGTCAATACTTATTAGCCAGGTATCAGGAACTGGGGGAGTTTTGGGGGTTCAAAGGGTGGTTACATACAGGGGGGTGCTCAGTGCCCAGATGTTACTGGTCTAATGTGACAATTGTGGGGAGTTTGTTGTTTAAGAGAACAGCCCAGAACTGGAGCCATTGCGTCTGGTACCCCCTCTTGCGCAGGAGCCGTTCTTCTTGAAAAAAAAGCAGCAGAACAGCTCTTGCACAAGAGGGGGTTTTGTGCAAAAATGGCAGCTCATTAAGTATGGAAATGAGGTGTGGTGATATTCACCGCTTTGCTTCATTTGCATATTTTCTTGCTCAAAAAGAGGGCAGTGTAGATGTAGCCTGACAGTAGTCCTGTGATTCTAGTAAGAAGACCTTAATCCTGAAACGATGTTAACTATGAATTAAGCAGACCCATCTGTAACTTACCACAGTTTCTGCAGTTTGCAGTTTCGGTCTTTTAGTCCTTCGCACAACTGCTTCACTCCCAAATATCCCAGTTTGTTCTCACATACATCCAGTTCCCTTATGGTCCGCTTTCTACCAAGAGCAGAGAAGAGTTCCGCACAACAAGCATCTGTGAAATTACAATGACTCAATCTGCAAGATTCAAAGATATAAAGAGGAAACGTCTGTTTATTTTTGCCCCACTCACTGCTGTCTGTGATGTCTAGAAGGCGATTCTTTGCTCTGAACATGCACAGATACATCACAAAGCTCACATTGGCATGACAGCCTCCTTTCCATGCTCATCTCACCTGTAACGTCGATTCCTGCGTGTTCTACAAGGGAATGTTCATCAGAGTCTAAAGGAAAGATAGATTGAGAGACCATTTCCAATGGATTGCAGAGACCTAACAACATTCTGTAATGAGCTGCTGGTTCCCAAGTGGGTCTTCCTATCTATAATGAGCTGGAGAGAAAGGACTGGGCTCCAGGACAAGTAGGTATGTAACTGCAGTGATCAGGCTGTGGTTGGCAGGGCCTGGACGCAACAGCAGCAGGACACATTGGGATGTGTCTACATAGCAAAATTACTTTGGAATAATGGCTGTTATTCCAAAATAACTATGTGAGCGTCTACACAGCAATTCTGTTATTTTGAAATAATTTCAAAATAAAGGATGACTTATTCTGACTTCTGTAAACCTTATTCTATGAAGAATAATGCCTATTCCAAAACAGTTATTTCAGAATAGAGTCTGTGTAGATACTCCACTTCTGCTATTTCAAAATAGCCCCTCACCAGGGCCATTGTAAGTTATTCCTCCTGAGGCTCTAAATCGAGATAGCATGTCTACATTAGGGAAGCCTGCCTCAAACTAATTTTGAGGCTTCCCCGCAGTGCTAATTTGAAAATAAGCTATTTTGGAATAACTATTCTGGAATAGCTTATTCTGAAATAACTGTGCAATATAGACTAGCCTTGAAGAGCAGCCAGCAAGGAGGAGGGGAGCAGCAATTCTTAGAATCACAGAAATGTAGGGCTGGAAGGGACCTCCAGTTGTCATCTAAGCCCCCTTCACTTAGGCAGCACCCAAAAAAACATAGAGAAGATTGTCACTGACAAGCGTTTGGCTAACCTGTTCTTAAAAACAACCAGTGATGGGGATTCCATAACCTGTCTTGGAAGCCTACTGCAGAGCTTAATGACCCTTACAGTTGGAAAGTTTCCTAATCGCTAACCTAAACCTCTTCCTTGTTGCCGATTAACCCCATTACTTGTTGTTTCCCCTTCAGTGCACATGGAGAACAACTGACCACCATCCTCTTTTTAAACAGCCCTTAACATATTAGAAGATTCTTATCAGATCTGCCCTCCTCAGTCTTCTTAAAACAAAATGTGCCCAGTTTTTTTAATCTTTCCTCATAGAGCAGGACGTTTAAACCTTTCCTCATTTTTGTTTTTCTCTTCTGGACTCTCCAATTTCTCTGCTAGTTTCCTAAAGCCCGGCACTCAGACTTGGGCCCAACACTCCAGTAGACCCCTCACCAGTGCTGAGTAACATCCAAGACGCTCGTTAACACCCCAGAATGATACTAGCCATTTCGCAACTGCATCACATTGTTGACTCATTTTTGTGATCAGCTATAACTCCCAGAACCTTCTCAGCAGCACTACTGCCTACCTGGGAGTGGTTGCTCCCCATTTTGGAGTTTTGCATTTGATATTTTCCTTCTTAAGTGGAATATTTTGAACTTGTCTCTATTGCATTTCATACTGCTTCATCAATTGTAAAAGGTGGGCCATAGGAAGGCAATGCAGAAGGTCCCCAGTGAGATCAGAGATGACAGGACTGAGCTCTAGTCAGTGGGGCCATAGCCCAGCACTTAACTATCTGCCATGAGGAGGATAGGACACCAAGGGCTCTAGGGGCCAGCGCACATCCAGGTCTCAGTGACACCGACTAGCTGAGCTGTGTTATCAGTAGCTGGGGTGACTGCTACCAAACATCTCTTGGTGCCAACTGGCTGAAGGCATAAGAGATGCACAATGGGGCTACGTCTAGACTGCAAGCCTTTTTCGAAAAAGAGCGTCTAGACTACAACCAGTACTTTCGAAAAAGCAAACCGCTTTTTCAAAAGAGAGTACCCAGGCAGTCTGGATGCTCTCTTTCAAAAAAGCACAGTTTGCATTACATAGCACCTTTTTTCGAAAGAGCACTTTCGAAAAAAGGCATTATTCCTCATAAAACAAGGTTTTCCGTGGTCAAAAAAACTGCGTTCTTTCGATTTACTTTCAAAAGAACGCAGCAGCAGTCTAAACGCAGAGGAAGATTTTTCAAAAAAAGGCCACTTTTTTCGAAAAAACCCTGTAGTCTAGACACACCCTGGTTTACAAGGGATCCAATGTCTCCGCTATGGTGCGCCAAGAATGGCATGTAAGGACTCTACCAACCATTAATAACACATTGCTTGTCATAATCATAGTGAGATGTATGCACAAATGATGCTTAAGTAGTTATGTGGAGGGGCACTCTTCCCTGGCCGAGAGGAAACCCGGCCCCAGATCAGCCACGGCCTGGCAGCAGGCTGCAACCCGGTGGTTGGGAATTGCTGTTCTAAAGTATGTAAATTAAAACAATTGACTTGAAGATTCCAAAAGGGTGTAGAAGACACGTTATCTCTGCCTGCCTGTCCATTGTGTGTCTTACAATAAAGTCTACCTGAAAAGCAAGTCACCAGCTAATAAAGATTGTGAAATTGACAATCACAAAAACTCCTATAACATGCACACAGAGCGAGGGTGCCCTGTTTTGATGAAGATCAAAGAATTAGGGCTAGTCACAATTAGGTCAACATGATGAGTTTTATGTCTGCCTATCTCTGGGTCTACACTAAAATGTAGCTTTCATGACATTGACTTAATAATTCCAGCTCCACAAGAAGTATCGTACGTAAGTCGATGTAGTCAGGTTGATGTAGTGTCAGTGTAGACACTGTGTTGCTGACATCAGAGGTTGCTGCCTTTCAAAAACCGTCCTCCTATGGCAGTTAAATTGGTGCATGTGCTTCTAGGGTATGTCTAGACTGCATCCCTCTGTCGGCAGAGGGATGCAGATTAGGCAGGTCGACACTGCAAATGAGGCAGGGATTTAAATATCCCACTCCTAATTTGCATAAAAATGGCCACCGCGTTTTGCTGACTCAGCACTTTGTCGGCAAAAAGCAGCAGTCTAGAGGGGGATCTGTCAAGAAAGAAAGCCTTTTTCGACAGATCCTGTAAACCTCTGCCGACAGAAGGATGCAGTCTAGACATACCCCTAGTGAGGACGTACAATGCCAACACCTGGAGCATACCTTGGACGTGTAAAACAGATTCAATTACTGTGGTGTCTGAACATCAATGTGACCTAGGTCAACTTAATTTTGTGGTACAGACTTGCCCTTAGTCTCATATATCAGCAGAATGCAGAGACACCCAGTATCTTTTCCTAGTGGCCAGCTGCCTTGTTTTTCGGTCAGAAGGTCATAGCCATCCTGGTTGTTAATGATTGATGGAAAAACTTTTGAGTGAAAATGCTTTAACAGGAGAGTTTGTTACTACTTAAGTCTAGGCTCTACAAAGAGGTATTATGATTTTGTTTTGATATAATCAATAGTTTCCAGTACTTTTGGCTACTTGCTGTTACCTGACTCTCTGTGCTTTGTTAAATAAACATGCTTCTTTATAGTATAAACAAATCTAAGTGCTGAGAGCCATGATCCTGAGGTAAAAAGGGGACCTCAGGTGTACAGTTCTTTTGGGACTAGCATACCTGTCAACACATAAGGGTGGGCACTGCAGGGGGACACTTGGAGGGTGCCTATCACTAATCTGCAGGAGGACTGTGATGCTAGAGGGAAGAGCTTATGTTGCCAGTGACATGGAATCAGGGAGCTGACCCCAGCAAGCAAAGACCAGGGTCTCTCACACTAACAGCAGGTGGCAGTGAGGTGCCTCACAGCCCTGGGTACCACTGGGGAGCGGAACAGTGACACTGGAGGTTTGGCCTAAAATAATGTATTTCCCTGCAAGGGGCTGGGAACACACATTCATGTTGATGTTATTTATTCCCACTCGTTAACAGTGGGAAAGCACATAGCATTCCATTTTCCTTAGCTTCCAGCCCTTTTAAGAGAGCAGAAGGGAAAGCTCCAATTCAGAAGAGAGGGTCACAGTTATCCATAACTGGCTGGATAACCGTACTCAGAGAGTAGTTATTAATGGTTCACAATCCTGCTGGAAAGGCATAACAAGTGGGGTTCCGCAGGGGTCTGTTTTGGGACCGGCTCTGTTCAATATCTTCATCAACGATTTAGATATTGGTATAGAAAGTACACTTATAAGTTTGCAGATGATACCAAGCTGGGAGGGGTTGCGACTAATCTGGAGGATAGGGTCATAATTCAAAATGACCTGGACAAATTGGAGAAATGGTCTGAGGTAAATAGGATGAAGTTTAATAAAGACAAATGCAAAGTGCTCCACTTAGGAAGGAACAATCAGTTTCATACATACAGAATGGGAAGTGACTGTCTGGGAAGGAGTGGCAGAAAGGGATCTAGGGGTTATAGGACCACAAGTTGAATATGAGTCAGCAGTGTGATGCTGTTGCAAAGAAAGCAAACATGATTCTGGGATGCATTAACAGGTGTGTTGTGAGCAAGACACGAGAAGTCATTCTTCCGCTCTACTCTGCGCTGGTTAGGCCTCAGTTGGAGTATTGTGTCCAGTTCTGGGCACCGCATTTCAAGAAAGATGTGGAGAAATTGGAGAGGGTCCAGAGAAGAGAAACGAGAATGATTAAAGGTCTAGAGAACATGACCTATGAGGGAAGACTGAAGGAATTGGGTTTGTTTAGTTTAGAAAAGAGAAGATTGAGGGGGACATGATAGCAGTTTTTAGATATCTAAAAGGGTGTCATGAGGAGGAGGGAGAAAACTTGTTCATCTTGGCCTCTGAGGATAGAACAAGAAGCAATGGGCTTAAACTGCAGCAAGGGAGGTTTAGGTTGGACATTAGGAAAAGTTCCTAACTGTCAGGGTAGTCAGACACTGGAACAAATTGCCCAGGGAGGTTGTGGAATCTCCATCTGTGGAGATATTTAAGAATAGGTTAGATAAATGTCTATCAGGGATGGTCTAGACAGTATTTGGTCCTGCCATGAGGGCAGGGGACTGGACTCGATGACCTCTCGAGGTCCCTTCCAGTCCTAGTATTCTATGATTATTAACGCATAACTGAGTAAAGTAATGGTTTGTCTCACACAGAAACATGCCGTGTTTAGGGTTTGCTAAGAACCACTAGACTCTGACCTCAACTGCACTGAGTTCACACTTGGTACCAATGAGGACAAGGGGACATGGAAGTCCCCTTTTTCACCTTTTATTTCTGGGCCAGGCAGTGGCTCAAACAGTCTCTGGTATAACTTAGAGGACTCTCAGCATGTTCTAAGTCACCCCTGCTGCTTTGTCAGTCTCGCTTTCTGGTATAGCTCCACACGTTCTACCCCTGAACTACACTCTCCATGCCTCTGCACACTCCACAGGTAGGATGGGGGAGATGGGTGGCACAGATCTGGCTATACTGGCTTTGTATGCCCGAGGATTACCCTGTGTCAGGAGGATCATTGGCTGCCCCTATGGGGCTGCCTCACAGCTGCTTGGCTCTGCTTAACAGGAGCTCCATGTTGAGCCAGCTACATTGTTCAATTGTGTAACTAGTAAAATGCACATATCAATGGGTCACTGCCTGGGGAACAAAGTTGGGCCAGTCCTGGGCTGTCCCCCACACATTGTAGGACACTGTGATCTGGATTAAAAGAATGTAACTCACAACCCTACAACATTCACAGACTCTGACAGGAAACCAGCTGTTACTTACCTTAGCTTCTGCAGTTTGCAGTTTGAATGTTTCAGTCCCTCACACAGCCGCTGTACTCCCGAATCTTTCAGTTTGTTATTCCTGAGGTCCAACTCCAGCAGGGTCTGTCTGGTGCAGAGCACAGAGGCGAGATCACTACAACAAGCATCTGTAAGATCACAGCTCGCCAACCTACAGGAGACAAAAAACATACAAAGAGCAAAGTGACTTCCTGTCTATGCCCCATTCGCTGAGACCAGTGTGTAGCTCTAAAGAGATTCTTAATTTGGAGACCACTGAAATAATTGTATTTATTTCAATTTAAATCATAATAAAAAGACCCCTTGTGATGGAAGTGGAATTTCTGTAATATTTGTGAGAACATTATGCATTTCAGTTGACTCATTTGACTTGGTATTTGTTAACCTCTAGATTCAGGGTGGTTAAAATATTCCTCCTGGAACAAAAGGAAGGCATGAGGGGTTAGGGCCTGGACATGTAGCTGTCTGAGTTGGTATCCATGTGCCATTAAGGGCTGGAATGGAATCAATGTATCTGAATGGAAAACCCTACAGAGAAAGAAGAAACTCTAAAGGGGGGGGGGAGGAGGTTGTAGCAAGAGAGGCAGCTGAACATGTGAAGACAGCATGGCTGTGTCTGGAGAACAAAGAAAAAAGGGGTCAAGGGCCTGTATCAAGATCTGAGCTCAGACACACTGAGGCTGTTGCCTGGGACATAGGGACAGGCAAGCTATGGAGAAAATGAACATGGTGCTCAGATGGCCTATGCTAGTGGAAAAAGAGTGAACCCTTGGGTATCTGACACACTTGCTACGTCTACATTGCTCATTCTTGCACAAAGATATGCAAATGAGCCACCATTTTTGCGCAAGGGGCTTTTGCACAAGAAGGAGCTGTCTACACTGTTCCTTCTTGCACAAAACCCTTCTCTTGCGCAAGAGCCGTTCTGCCCGAAAATAAGCAGCACACTGCCAACACAGATATGCAGCATAGATGTTGCCTAAAGGTTATTTTGAGGACACTGTTTAAAAGCCCAGGCACAGCACAGACCCTAGAATCTGTGGCAGCTCTACAAAGCTCTAGGTCCCTAACCAAAAACTGATGCTACAACAAAGCCCCAGCAATAATAATTTAAACAGAAACTTATCCTTCTACAAGAAGCTCTGTCCCATCCTTCTGTTGAGTGAGGAAGCATCCCTCAGCCCTCTGCAAAACCCCAATCACACAGGTTTCTTTGGTAACATTCCCAAAAAGTCACCCAATTCAGGCTATTTTGGACAAAATGGAAACCAAGGTCCATTGCCCAGGGTCCTCCTAGAGACTGTTTTATCAAACTTCCCCTCCCCCCCCCATTCTTTTATAGATAAAGAGTCTGGGGTTTTGTGTCCTAATTCTTGGCACTTAAAGGGTGTGTCTGGACTACATGGCTCCGTCGATGAATGTAGATGAGTTTACTCAGCAAAGGGAAATAACCGCCACTTCATTTACATCAAAATGGCCGCCGCGCTGTGCCGATCAGCTGATTGTTGGCACAGCGCGGTAGTCTAGACGGGGATCTGCCGACCCCAGAACCTTTTGTCATCAGATCCTTTATGCCTCCCCCCAGGAGCTGGACCTGCTGGCCACTACCAGGACACAGTGCGATGCCTCCGGACAGGCAAGCACCAGGCAGCCTGCCTCAGCACCACTGACGAGGAGCTGCTCAGGTATGCCTGAGCCTCAAACCTCTGCCTCACCCCCAGCCGCTGTCCCCTGTCAGAGCTACCTCCTGCACCCCAAACCTCTCATCCCTGATCCCACCCCAGAGCCCACATCCCCTCCTGCATCCCAACCCGCTGCCTCAACCCACAGCCCCCTCCTGTATTCTGAATCCCTTGACCCCATCCTTCACTCTGGAGCCCCCTCCTGCATGCCAAACCCTTCATCCCCAAAGCTCTTCCACCCCAGCTCTGTGTCCCGTCCTTGAGCCCCTCATCCATGCCCCACCCCACAGCCCACATACCCTTACACTCCAACCATCTCTCCTAGGCCTGAGCCCCCTCCCACACTCAGGACCCCTTAGTATGGCCCCACTCCCACCACATGCATGTTATTATGTGCACCAATGTGAAGGCACTGTGTCACTCAAATTCGTTCTGCTCAGGGATGAGAAAAAAATCAAGGGAACGTTGCTGGGCTCCCAAGCTAACAATTGTATCTGCTTTAGTTCTTCTTTTTTTGTCCTTTCCTTCTTTTTCTGCTCCTTCTCCATTTCTTTGTCTATTGTTTAGGGTTTGTCCCAGGGTTAGTTCTTGTGATGGTGGGAAAGGATTTGAATGAAGGAAATTTATTCTAATCAAATTAGTCTCCTAGAATCGTGTTCTCATTCACACTTAGGCATTTCATTCAGGGTATGTCTGCACTACAGCGTTATTTCAAAATATCTAATTTCGAAATAACTATTTTGAAATAATGCGTCTACATACAAAATGCATTTTGAAATAGTGCGTCCACACTGATTGGACACTGAATTGCATTTAAGGCCATCCAGAACTGGTTCCGGCACGGCATCAGGTCAGAATTTACCTTGTGGCCAGGGTAGTCAGCAGGGCACCCTGGGAAGGGCTTGAGGCCCCCTATTTCAAAAGAAGCATCTACACAGAGCTTATTTTGAAATAGTAATTTCGAAATTGGTGCTATTCCTCGTGGAATGAGGTTTACCAATTTTGAAATAAGCCCTCCGCTATTTCGAATTATTTTTGAAATAGCAGTTGGCTTGTGTAGACTCTAGGAAAATTATTTTGAAATAACTTTGCTGTGTAGATATACCCTCACTGAGTACCTAGAGTAGAATACCTTGCATTTCTGACCCATTAAAACATGATGAATGTGCCCAACAAAGGGCATTGATCGTACTCTTTGGGAAGACAGTTGGTGCTTTGCTAGCATTGTGGATGCTGAATAACTGAAATAAAAACATTACAACTATGGGCACAGTCTAAAGGAACCAACTGTTACTTACTTTAGTTTCTGCAGTTTGCAGTGCGGATGTTTCAGACCCTCACACAGCGCCTGCACTCCGGAATCGCCCAGTTTATTATGTTTCAGGTTCAGCTCTGACAGGGTCTGGCTGGTGCTAAGAACTGAGGCGAGATCCCCACAACAAGCAGACGTAAGATGGCAACCCCTCAACCTGCAGAGAGGGAATCAAACAGAGGGAAATGATCACTGGTTTCCTGCCTACGGGCTGCAGCTCTCTTGCTGATGTCAGTGTCTGGAAAGGGATGCAGGAGAGATCAATCACAGTCTCTAGTAGGAGGATGTGGGATTATTAGCAACAAGGGCCCCTCTGTGGGGAGTTCTGTCCATGTTCCCCTGCTCTGTCAGGCCATGTCTACACTAGGAATTTTTTTAAATTTTATTAAATTTTACTTCTGGGCACCCAATTCTACAAATTCGAACTTCTGCGTCTTCACTATGGGGAAGAATTGAAATTAGTCCGAGGCAAGCTCCGTTCATGTGGAAACGCTACCTCACACTTAGAGCCCCAGGAAAGCACTCTGGGGAGCTGTGGGAGGCCAATAAATTTGAATTAGCGGCACTAGAATGTTCACACTAACGTTATTTTGGATTTACAAGTTCGGGAATAGCATTATTCCTCATGAAAAGCAGAAGTACAGAGTTCAAGTTCTGCGGCGGCCCCTTATTCCAGGATAACAGGCTTGGTAGTATGGACATATCATTTACAAATCTGACCTTTGGGGGGTTATTTCAAACTAAGATCATAGTGTAGACCAGGCCTCAGTAACCCAAGGCTACACAGGATAATGTTCCGGCAAGCTGAAGAGAGGGCAGCAGACTGCAAGGATATTTGTAGTGGACTACAGAATCCTAACAACGGGCACGAAGGAACAGTGCAAACCCTTTCCCATTGCTAGTCTTCTGTTTCCTTTCTGTTTAAGCAAATGAAACCAAAATCTTCTGTATCAGCTCCCCTGCCTCCCCCAAAACATTCCCCACTCACTGTGGCTAAAAGTATCAGCCATGAGTGTGGGAATCAAAACCTTCACAAACTACATTCTGTTTCCCAAGTTCAGTTCACAGCTATGTGTATTACTAATGATAGACTGTCACCCTCCCCACCCTACCAGTTCATCTGTATGTCACATTAGGGTGCCCTACTTGCAGAAGGACTTTGGACAGGGATTGGGGGGGGATGAGAAATAATTTTCCTCCCCTCCCCGCATTAGGCCCACTTTCAGAGGGTGGAGATTAAATACTCAGAAGAATTGAAAGAACATAGCGCAAGGGAGAAGCAGACAACAAGAAAGTGTACTGTCTTCCCAGACCCAAGACACTAGATGTCATTCAAATTGGATAAGAATCTGAAGTAAATGAGCAAGGGTCTATTAAGTGATGGTTCACACCATCACTAATGACACTTCATTGCAGGATAGCTCATAAACAACAAGTGATTTAAGAGGACTTGGAAGTGTACTGGAGAAAAATGTCCTAGCAATTTTCTCTGAGATCCTTCCAGTTTCATAAGCAAAAGCAGGCAGAAGATCCTGGGAGTAAACTGCTGCCTATGTAAAAAGTTTAGGTTTTGCTTTTGCAGAATATTGGTCCACCTTCTTTTATGGGGAGAGAGGGCTGTATAGTTTGCATGGCCTCTGTCTCAGCAGAGGGGGGCCAGTCTCCTCAGAGACCGGCTGACTAGAATGCTCAGAAAGGAGTTAAACTAATAGCAAAAGGAGAGGGTAAAAAGAGAGACGACAGGAGGACTCAGCACAAAACTGAGATGTTAAGAACAAAATACTCAAGAAATTGAAGGACATGGAAAAGAAACTCTTGAATTGCCTGCACTCCAATGCTAGGAGCGTGGGTAACAAACAAGAGGAACTGGAATTGCTCCTTTATGAGCATGAATTTGGTGTCTTTGGTGTTACTGAAACCTGATCTGCACTATTGGATTGTGAAGCTCAATGGTTATCACTTACTTAGGAACAATCAAGTGACTAAAAATGTGGAAGGAAAGGCTATTGGGTCTTTTTAGATCAATATGTGGCATCCAACCAGTTCTGAAGCAGTAGTCGCTATGGTGACTACTGCTATAGTGAGCTAGCCACACTCAACTATCCAAATAGACACATTGTTCAAGCCAAATTGCCACATGTGGCTAGTGGCTTGCGTGTTGGACACCACAGTCCTAACTGATAGAGCATAAGACAGGGTACCAGTTGATGTTTGCTACAGACCATCAAACATAGGGAACAGGATGACCGATCACTTTCTTACACATCTAGCTAGAATTTGTAGGAAAAACGAGTTGCACGGCTCTAGAACTGACACCCAGACTGGAGCAACCAGAGACCAAGTTCTGCCTTCACTCCTGGTCTAGGGCTACTACCCCATAAGCTCCTGATTCCCTGCCCAGAGTTCCTAGGAAGCATCAAGCCACCTGGCCCTCGTGGGGAAGTTTCACCTCCCTGTGGATGCTCCCTCCTCCGGGACTTTGCTTGGCTGTGCTCTAAGAGGGGCGTAGGGATGCAGAGGAGGGGACCCTTGGAGACCCAGCAGCAGGCAGATCACATGCACGTTGCTGCTGAGGGAGGAAGGACTCTGGAGCACCGAGAGCAGTATACAGTTTGTGGGCAGGGGAGCAATGCCCACACACACACACACATTCCAGTCTATACCCTGGCTGGCACAACTGATGCCTGCTACACTCCATTTTCCCCAAGGGCTTTTGCCTTGGGCAGCTGCCCACTCACCCTGTCCTGGTTATAGCCCGGTGTGGGCCAGAGAATGGCAGGTCAAGCATGGTAGCTCTTCCTGTTGGTTTTACTGTGCTACCATCCTAACACAGCCTACAGGAGACCCGCTTGCACTCACTTTACTTTCTGTAGTTTGCAGTCTGGATGTTTCAGTGCCTCACACAGCAGCCGCACCCCTGAATCCTCCAGTCTGTTATCCCTGAGGTTGAGCTCTCTCAGTGTCTGGCTGAGGCTCAGCACAGAGCAGAGATTCTCACAATAAGAAGTTATAAGATAGCATAACTCCAACCTGCATGACATTAAAAGAGAATAATAAAGTTAAAAACATTTTCCTCTTGTGCTCCCTCTCTGTTTCCCTCGCAGATGTCTGTGTGCATCTAGAAAGAAGTTTATATTCTGGGAATGCCGGGAGAGCTCCCAGCACTCTTATATTCCAGCTGCCAATTGTCAATGTGACAGGCTGCCAGTGAATGCGGGGGTGGGCCTGACCCCCTAAGCTGGTGTCAGGCTTCCTGTTGGTCCTTCCACATCCCCAGACTTCCCTGGGCCCTTCCCCCTCCTCCAAGCACAGAGCCTGGGATGGCAGTAGCTGTTGGTCCCTTGCCCCTCCACCCATGGCTTTTGGGGGGCACATGATCCTTCATGCCCCCCCATGTCTTGCCTCTGTTTATAAATACTAAGGAGGCCAAACACTGATTACCCCAGTCGCTGCAGTCTGCAGTCTGGATGTTTCATTGCCTGACACAGAAGCTGCACTCCTGTTTCTTGCAGTTCATTAGTGCCCACATCCAGCTCTACCAGTGTCCGGCTGGTTCTGAGAACAGCAGCAAGATCCTCACAGCCAGCTTGTGTGATACAGCAATAATTCAACCTGCAGGACACAAATGCAGAGAAGGGAGATCAGTGCTTGAAAGGCTAATCACAGCGGTCCCAACAGGCAACCCAACCACCAGCCCTTCTGCCTGACCAATCAGCATTGAGAATGCCCCAGTCATTTCCAGCCCCCAGTCTCTGCTGTTGACCAATGAGAAATAAAAGGTGGGGATCAGATTTCCTCTCAAACCATCGCCTCAGCCCTTTCCACTGACAAACCTGATGGGAACAAGGTTCCTTAAGTCCTGTCCAGGCAGCTCTTGATCAGTCAGCGTGGATTTGGCATTGGTCAGCCTCAATAATGCGACCCAATCAGAGCAGGCCCATCACTAAAGGGAGGTTGGAGAGGGAGCCCCCCTACCCGGGCAGCTGAGTCCAGCTGACAACAAGAGCTGGGAGATCTGGTTCTTTAATGCCCATGGCACTAGCTCTGAATCTCCCCTACAGATATAAAATCTCCTGAACTCTATAGATATGTACTTGGAGTGAAGCTCCAAGGTTTTATTTTCGAAAGATCTCCGTCTAAACTGCAGGGTTTTTTTTAAAAAAAGCCCTGTTTCAGAAAAAACGGTAGCTGCCATTATGCAAATGAAGTGCAGGATATTTAAATCCCAGCTTCATTTGCAATATCGACGTGCCTATTCTACATCCCTCTGTCGACAGAGGGGTGTAGTTTAGACGTACCCTGATGGGTGTTCTCAGATGGGAAGATTTATAATCCTCAGGTTGTGGGACTATTTTTGCTTTTATTAGTATTAAAATGGAAAATCAAGATCTCAAAAGTCATTCCAGTGATCTATATTATAAGCTGTTTGCTGAAAAATAAGTATTAGCTTGATTAAATATTAAACAGGAGACAAATATAACAGGACAGGGTAAAACACTATTTTTAGGGTCACCGGTGCCCAGCAACTGTAAGATCAGTGTCCCGTTGGTACGCGTACTTTGTTGGGGCCCTTGATGACTGTTGACCACAAAATTCTTCTCTGCAGTAGTTTAGCAGTGGGGCTGACTAGGTCCAGTACAGCCCAAAGGACTCACACATGGGAGAAGGCAGTAAATCCTCCACAGGTTTAATATGCTGCAGGTAATAAAATCCCCAAACAAATTCCCTGACTTACTAACTAAAAATTGGTGCACTCACACACTCCATGAATGAGCCTCAGGTTGAGAGATGACTCAGTCACTGCAAATGGGCTGCTCTCTTCTCGCAGGGATCCTCTTCAGGCAGGAATCAGGCTGCTTCGGTCCCAGAATTTCCCCTCACCACAAAGGGGTGCAGGGCTCAAGGTGCAAGCCACACAACTGCACCAAAATTCAAACTATAACCTCCTAGCCCAGCATTCAGACCCACACAGCAGGCAGCAGCCCTGAACTAGCAGCTAGAGCCGAGCTGACCATGCGGTGACTAGTCTCACCCAGGGAGCTGGAGAGCCAACTCAGCCTGGCTGGGGAAGCCTCCCAGCAAACTCCACAAACTGGGAATCAACAGTGGAGACATAAACCCAGCTGAGGGATCCTGCCTTCAGGTCCCTAGAGGCTAGTTCTCAGGGGAACCCTGCATGAAGGCCTGGGGCTTACTAGCTCCCACACAGCAGTCCTCCCTCTGCCCTGGCTAGCTCCAGACTCCCCTCCACGATGGCTTCTCCTTCCCCCTCCTGAACTCCCTGGGAGGGGCATCTCACTCCCTAAGGGTTGCTGGGCAGACTCTGACCCTGGTAGGGAGGGGGAGCCAAGGCAAACTCAGAGTACCTCTCCCTGAGCTGCCAGCAGACAAGGCCCCGGGAATCTAAGTAATCTCCTTGGGGGTTACATGTTAGTGCTGGAGAGACTCAGTTCCATGTACCTGCAGGGAACAGTCTCAGAACGTGTTGGGCATTTTACATAAAGGACATGTATAAATACACAGAGGAGGCCAAACGTTACTTACTTCAGTCTCTGTAATTTGCAGGTTGGATGTATCAGTCCCTCACAAAGCAATTTCACTCCGTCATCTCTCAGATAATGATTAGAACTCAGATCTAGCTCTGTCAAGGTCTGGCTGGTTCTGAGAACAGCAGCCAGGTCCCTACAGCCATCATCTGTGACCCTGCAACTCTTCAACCTGCAGCAAAGAGAAAGACAGAGGTGAGTGACCCAGTGTGAACAGGGCTTATCCTAGATGTTCTAACTGGTGACTCTCCCCACCATTCCCTGTCCCTGAAGAAGCAGAAATCTTGCCTTAGGTCCCCAACCTCTACCCCTAAAGCAAAGAGGAACCATTAGTGGGTGGGACTTCCTGCTTAAGTCCTGTCACTTGCTCTTCACCTTTGGCTAATTAGCATTGAGAATGATCCAAACATTTCAAGCCTCAAACATCTGCCAGTGATCAAAGGTGAGGAAGGAAGTTAGGGGTAAGAATGTCTGCCAGGGCAAAACCCCTAGTGCTTTCTACTGACCAGTCAGATGTCAGAATGGCCAGAAAGTTGTCCACCTACAGATTGTTATGATGTGGTGGGTTTACTTGAATGTCTTCATGTCCCAGTGAGCTAATCCAGAGGGAGTTTCATTCTCCTAGAAGAGTCACCCAAGCCTGACAGGCTGAAGGAGAGAGACCAGACAAAAAACAGTCTCTCATCCTCTAAATTGGCATGAGGTTGACAACCTAACCCCATAAAATACTTTTGTTACAAGAAACAGAACAACACATAAGACACAAAATACAGATCTCTGGATCAATGGTTAAGCTTGAAATGGACTCCATGATAGGTATCAGCCAAACATGCCACAGTAAAATGATATTGTAATGAAAAAGTCACTGCTCATTCATTTGTAACGTAGAATTTTTTTGAAAATGTGGATTATTCTACTGATTGGAAAGTTAGTCCAAGTCATCAAAGAAGTAAAAAAATTATAATACTGACAACTTTGGTGTTACAGGTTGACCCTCTCCAGTCCAGAGCTCTCTAATCCAGCAACATTTGTGGTCTGGTATGACGTTAGTTAGCTGGATGTCCACTTATAATGGGTGTGGCCAAGTTTCCTGTGGACCCATAAAGTTTGTTTACAGCCACCAGTCCTGGCTCTCAGTGTTCTGTGCTGTTATTTAGGTCTAATTTACTCCTAAATGTTCCCAAAGGGTATGTCTACACTTGCTTCCTCTTTTGAGAGAGGAATGCAAATGTAGACATTTGAAATTGCAAATGAAGCCAGGATTTAAATATCCTGCTCTTCATTTGCATATTTACAGACAGGCGCTATTTCAAAATACCTTATTTTGAAATACAAAATGCTGTTTACAAGCGGTTATTTCAGGAGAAAACCCGTCTTCCAAAATAACCCTTACTACTTCTAAAATGAGGTTTACTGGTTATTTCGGAAATATTTCAAAATAGCGCCCATCCGCGAATATGCAAATGAAGCACAGGATATTTAAATCCCGGCTTCATTTGCAATTTCGAATGTCTACATTTGCATTCCTCTCTCGAAAGAGGATGCAAGTGTAGACATACCCTAATAGCCCAGTAAGCAGTGGAGGTGGAAGTGTTAGTAATACATCTAGACAATATTGACTTCCCGTGATCCAGAAAATTCTCTCATTTGAAACTGGTCAGGTCCCGAGGGTGCCGGACTAGAGAGGTTCAACTTATAGTGAATGCAGATCGCCAGGCATCTATATCATCAAAAGGAAAAACAGAAACAAAAAAGCACTTTGATTTATTAAGGGACCCCAGATGGAGGAAGAGACGCTATTACATAGCTCTTGAATGATGCAGCACAAACAATCTTTCTAGACTGGGAACTTTGTTAATGAATCACATATGCAAGATTTCAGATACTTAATATGAAAATTGGGCATCTCTCAGTGCTATGTCCCACCCTGTGCATGATGAAGATAAAATACTGTTTACAGCATTCTAAAAGACTGCATCAGTAAAGTACCACAGCACAGGTGGGGAAGAATGCCAAAGTTTAGAACTAAAGTCTGTAGGGTTCCAGGTGGCCAACATATCTATCCATGCCACCACCCAGTCACAACATTATCACGACTCATGCACTATATGCCCGGCAACACAGGAAATGCCTGTAGCCAGCTGGGTTGTGGGTGGTCATGCCTAATGGAGAAAGCTAGAATTCAGCCTGTTGATTAGAGCTGTGTCCAGGGTGAGCAGAATCCAGTAAATAAGCCAGTTTACAAAACAAATTTCTGTCATAGAAGCCAAATGCCAGAACCAGAAGATGAACCAGAGTTGGGAGCCAGAAGAGAAACCAGGAACCAGTATCAGAGAATCAGAAGCCAAATACCAAAACCGGGAGATCATCTAGAGTCATTAGCCAGAGGCAAAGCCAGGGACTGATGCCAAAAGCCCAAAGAGATCAGAGGCTGGAACAGAGAAAGAGCAGAAACTGAAAAAAGTGCACATACAGCTGAAGGCAGACATCAGCAGCCACTATGTTGCCGCACGGACCAGGCTTTTGAGCAGGACTTCTAAATCAGCAGCCAGTAAGGGGTTGTGACCATTCAGTCAGTTTCAAGGCAGTGCTCATTGGTTGCCTCTCAGGGTATGTCTATATTGCATTCCTCCTTCGAGAGAAGTATGCAAAGGCAGACAAATGAAATTGCAAATGAAGTGTGGATTTGAATTTCCCACGCTTCATTTGCATAACGGCAGCCAGCCACTTTTTCAAAATACCCTATTTCAAGATCAAAAATGCTGTTTAGACACAGTTATTTCAAGAAAAACCCTTCTTTTGAAATAACCCTTAAACCTCATTTTATAAGGAGTAAGGGTTATTTCGAAGGAAGGGTTTTTTTCTCAAAATAACCCTGTTTTTTTCTCAAAATACGCTATTTCGGAAAAGCGGCCAGCAGCCATTATGCAAATGAAGCATGGGAAATTCAAATCCGCGCTTCATTTGCAATTTTGTCTGCATTTGCATTCCTCTCTCGAAGGAGGAATGCAATGTAGACATAGCCCCAGTGAAGTTAGTCAGGGGGCTGGCCAGCGGCTGGCCCCAATGCTATATTTAGCTCTGACTAGGGGAGGGAACAGCACATGCATTGGGGAGTGGGAGCTGCAGCTGCACCTTGAAACACAAGCGAGAGGGATGAAAAGTGAATGCAGAGGTGGCTGCACAAGAGGAGGAGAAATAAGTAATGCAGGTTGAACATCTCTAGTCCTGCACCCTTGGGATCTGACCGGCGCCGAACCAGAGAATTTGCTGGACCCAGGAGGTCAATATTGTCTAGCAGCATCATCAGCACTTCCACTGCTTACTGGACTGTTAGAGGATCTTTAGGGGTAAATTAGAGTTAAATAACACCACAGAACATGAAGAGCCAGGACCAGGCTGTAAACAAACTTTATTGGACTGCAGGAAACCTGGCCACACCATGAAAAGTGGACACTCGGCTAACTCATGCCAGCTGACAGACGTTTCTGGACAAGAGAGCTCTGGATTAGAGAGATTCATCCTGTAGATGGGTCAGAGGTGTCTTGGATTGTAGGTAATTTTGTGACTTACTGTAAGTATCCTTATGGGTAACAGCTCTTTCTAGCTCTTATGTGTTTAGGGTAGGCAGAAAGTATCACTGAAAGAGACTCAACTCTTAGCCTTACCATGTACCTGCAGGCAGCTCAGCATACCCCTTCCACACATGCTGCCAAGTTCTTTACAGAAAGGACCTCTATCGATACACACCTCAGTCTCTGCAGTTGGCAGTTTTCGTGGCTCAGTCCTGCACACAGGAGCTGCACTCCCTTATCTCTCACTTCATTACCAGTCAGGTCCAGGTCTGTCAGGAAGGGATTAGTGCTGAGAACAGAGGAGAGGTCCTCACAACAAGCAGCTGTGAGTTTGCAAGACCTCAAGCTGCAGGAGGCAGAGGCAAAGATTAGAAAGTGAGCAGTTCTGTCTGTCCAGTCCCTTCCCTGCTGCCAGGGGGGTTTGTAGAAGCACCGCTTTATCTAGATAGGAAATCCTGGTGCTGCGAATGTAAACACAGCAGAATCATTCAGCATATTGCTGTTCTAAAAACTTCACCCTAAAGACCAGGGGTGGGCAATAATTTTTGATGGGGAGCCACTCCCAAGATTTTGGAAAGTGGTTAAGATCCACACTCTTCCAGTGGAGAAGGTGCAGGATCTGGGATGGAGGTTGGGTGCAGAAGGGAGCTTGGGGGTAAAGGGATTGGGGTGCAGGAGGGAGAATGAGTTCTGGGAGGGAGTTTGGGCAAAGGAGGCAGCTGTGACGTAGGGCAGGGAACTGGGGTGCAGGGTTTTGGGATGTGACTTAGGGCAGGAGTGGATTGTGATTTCAGGAGTGCCAGATCTGGTAGACGTATGGGTGCATGTGGAGTAACAGGACACAGGGCTGGGGAAGGGAGAGGCTGAGGTGCCAGAGGCAGGTTCTTGCCAGGAGACTTACCAGCCTGCCTGCAGAGCTAAAGGCTTGCAGAGCTTAAAATGTTTCTCCCTGAGCAGCCATGTGCTTGAGTGAGTGAGCAGGAGGATTGTTCTTTCTGCTTGTCTGTTATTCAAACAAAAGGAAAAAATATGTAGCACTTTAAAGACTAACAAGATGGTTTAATAGGTGTTAGTCTTTAAAGTGCTACATATTTTTTCCTTTTGTTTTAGCAAGATCAGACTAATACGGCTACCTCTCTATTGTTATTCAAACAGGCAGCTCCCATTGGCCAGTCTCTGTTCAGAAACCGGCCAATGAGATTGTCCTGGGGGTGGGAGCAGTGTCTGAATCTTCCTCCCTCCCTCTCCCCCCTCCGGACTCTAGGCACGTCTAGACTACTTTCACTTTCAAAAGAAGATATGCAAAAGAAAGAACCAGCTGTGTAATAGTTCCCATTAAATATCAATTATACAGGGCTATGCTCTGATATTGACACCTCCATTTATTAAAATATCCCAATTCCATTCTACTCTCCCTCTGGGCATCTCATCATCTATAGCACCTTGAAGGTCTATCACTGGTCTATAACAAGTCTGTCGCGTGAGGTCTAAGTATTGCCTCTGTCAATAGGAGTTTGAGGCGATAGTCTTATTGTTTTAGTTCTTGGCTGGAAACTCTGACAAATGGAGCACTTGTCTGTTTGATGCCCTTCTCCTAAGCACTTTAAAAGGGAGTTGTGTAGATAATTTCTGGACATAAGACTTCCCACAGTTTGTGCAGGATTTAAACCCCTGCAGCCATGGCATCCCATCCAGGGAAAGAAATGTGGGGGAGAAAGCCTTGAGTCCAAACAGTAATTAACACTAATTAACTAATAAGTAATAAAGACAGTAACAAGATAACTCATTCTAGATTTTGTGCACTTGCAAAGCAAAAGCAGACCTCTCCAACGACTGTGACTGGGGATAAGAAGGAACTGAGCAGGTGGCGGGTTGGCAGTGGCATGTAGACACTGCCATGCCAGCACAATTCTAGGGGGCTCCGTAGCTGACCAGACAGGTACCACTAAGGAAAGCTTTCAGACGGTCATGCACATGACACACATATTGGAATGGACATGAGCAAAGAAGAATAGGATTTTTAAAAGGACAGAGTAATTTCTTACCATAGTTTCTTTAATTTACAGTTTGATCCTTCAATGCTTCACAGAGTAGGTAAACACGAGAATGGTTCTGCTCATCCTGATGTGGTTTCCTAGAAAGAGAGAAGAGGAATGTTCTATCTTCTGTTTTTAATTCAATTTCCTGCATATTAAAATAGCCTTTTGTGTGGTGTGGTCATACACTGCATATGAGTTATTCTAACATTCCAGTTCATTGTAAATCCCCATCCCCCAATATAGACCTAGTATTTTCAATAAATGCATGGACTGAACTAGAAAAGGTGCCATTCAGAGTAACTAAGGCTATGTCTAGACTGCAGGCTTCTTTCAGAAGAAGCTTTTCCGGAAGAGATCTTCCAGAAAACTTCTTCTGAAAGAGAGTGTCCACATTGCAAAAGCACATAGAAAAAGCAATCTGCTTTTTCAAAAGATAGCGCCCACACTGAATGGACACTCTCTTGCATGTAAGCTGTGATTACTATGGTCAGAGTGGCCACCAGGGCACCTGGGCTTTTTCCTATTTCCTCTTCTTTCCAAAGAACTCCCTCTTCCTCGTCCACACGCCTTTTTCTGAAAGAGCTCTTTGGAAAAAGGCTTCTTCCTGATAGAAAGAGGATTACCAATGTCAGAAAAACCCGTGTTCTTTCAATTTTCTTTCAGAAGAATGCGATTGCAGTGTGGACGTAATTGAAGTTTTTTTGGGAAAACTGCCATTTTTCTGAAACAACTCTGTAGTGCAGACATACCCTAATTCAGTTTTTGAAGTTGTACTCTGATCCCTGGTAAGTGCTTCAAGCACTCACACAAATGGGACTATCACCAGTGTTAGTGTGAATATCTATAATTATTTCATCATTTCTGAGATACAATAGAAGATACGTTTATTTATTTTTTTTAATCATAAATTGTTCAGGTACTTCATGAATAATAAGGCAACATTCATTCATTGAATTATTAATTGTAGGCACAGCTGTAATAGGCAGGTATTTCTAAACAATATTACAGATTGACATTTTAGCTGGCATAAAAATTTGGCCCATTGTGTTCCTCTAACCCCTCCATCTACTCCAGTAACACAATCCCATCCAGTGTCATAACCTGCCATCTCTCCAATCTCCCTCCCTCCCTCATCATTTTCCTCAGAGTCTCCCTCTCCTCTGTCTTTTCCCCTTTGTACTTTACTGTCCCCCTTTAAAAAAAAAGCACTATCCAGGACCCTACTGGCCTGTCCAGCTATTGCTTGCCCTCCCTGCCATGGGCATCCAATGGCCTAGGTGGGGGAAGGCTCTGCCTTCCCAAACCACCAGCCTGGCCTTGCCAACACTCTCCCGCCCCCCCCCCCCCTCCGAGAGCCTGCGGTAGGCATACTGGAGGGGTGGGAAGCATGGCTGCCCTAGAGCACCTGCCCTCTCAGTGATCCAGGGTAGCTCCGGAACACACCCTCCTTTCTCTCTGGTGCTCTGGGGCCGGTGAGGTTGGAGCCACATGGCCTCCTCCCTCCTTGCTGCTCCCAAGGGCTAGGGAGGCTTGGACTGGCTCAAGCCATGGCCACCTCCCTCCCCACTGCTCCTGGGGAAGGGGAGACTCCGGCTGCATGGTCTCTTCCCTCCCGGATGCTCTGGGGATGCTGGGGCACGTGCTCGTTCCCTCCTCATGGGGGGATGGTGTCTCAGCAGAAGGGGTGGGGTTGTATTTGAGGCTGAGGGCCTGCCTCCCCAGACTCAGCTGCACCAAGTGCCCATGCTCCCTTCATCACCCAGCTCATCAAACCTGCTACTTACAACTAATGTTTGGATTTCTTGCTCTCAATTCCATCTCTAATCTGGTATCCTCTCCACAGACATTTCCTTTACCAACAACACCTCTAATAACTTCTGTCTAGTCAGATCTCAGGGCTTGTATTCAGTCCTTCCCCTCCTCAACAGTATGACAATGCTGCCCATTCTCTTCTTGAAATCTTTTATTCCCTCAGCTTTCATGGCTCTGTCCCTTCCTGCTTTTCTCTTCATCGGTGTTTCATTTGATGGATTTTCCTCATTCGGTCTTCAATATTCTTTGGTGTTCCACAGGGCTCCATGCTTGCCTCCTTCCTTATCTTCACTTACACTCTACCACTTTGCAATTTCATTCAAAACCATGGCTTTGACTATCTTATTTATGCTGATAGCTCACAGGTCTAGACCCCTCCCTTCATCCATCCAGGCAAAAATCTTGGCCTGTTTTTGTGACATCTCATCTAGGTCCAGCCATCATCTTAAGCGCAACATGACCAAAACGAAACTCTTGATCTTCCCTTCTAACACAGTCTCTCCCTTTTCACAATCACTGTGGAATGCACCACCATCCTTCCAGTGTCACATGTTTCTAATGTGGATATCATTTTTTACTTAGTCCTCTCTCAGGCTTTAGACATGGCCTGGATATTTGGGTCTAGCCACTTCTTTCTGAACAACATCCTAAAATCTGAGGGGGAGGGGGTTTCCTTTCAGGTCACAGAGCTATAGCTTTAAGTCTCTCATCTTCTTACATCTTGGCCTCTAAAATCTTCTCTTCTTTGGCTTTGACAGATGAAGTTTACCTTCTCAAGCCCATGCAAAATAATGATGCTAAGAGTCTCCGAGCAGTAGCCATGTACGTCTGTAACTTTAAAAACCAAGTAATCCTGTGGCACCTTAGAAAGTAACAAATTTATGATATATATATATATATATATATATATATATATATATAGTATCACAAGCTTACATGGGCAAAAACTCACTTCCTCAAATGAGTCTCTCATCTGAGGAAGTGGATTTTATGAAAGCTCATGATACTGTAATATATAATTTGTTGCTGCTAGGATAACCTTCTTGCCTTGCTCTTACTATGTTGGTCACCTCTTTGCATTCCTCCACTATTTAGTTATGTTACTGTCACTGCTGTGATATCTGAGGCCACAGCTACACAACGTGCTTTGCTGGAAGAGGCAATGCAAATGAAGCGGGGGAGGCATTAGGTCTTGCGCAAAAAGTGGTTTTTGCCCAAAAAGGAAACATTCACACTGCTTGTTTTTGCACAAAAACTTCTTGCGCAAAAACAGACTGGAAGAGATTATGCAAATGAAGCATGAGAAAATGCTAATCCTTGCTTCATTTGCATTGCCTCTTCCAGCAAAGCGCATAGTGTAGCTGTAGCCCAAGTGTCTTCCATGAGTCTCTTTCAAACAAATCCTGAAATGTGCCCCATTCTTCAAGAGATCCTGCTCTTTAAAGGATAGCTTCAATCAATCCAAACAATTAAAATACAGCTATAAGAATAAGCTATAAACATATAGAAACATAATATAATGGTTTGCAATCTAAAACCTTTTAAAACAAATGTATGCATTTGGATGGAGATTGAATTGGACATAGGAAAAAGACTTGTTGAGAGCCTCTGGGTAAGGATAAAAGAGATAATAAACTAAGGGTGATGTCATGGTAGGGGTCTATTATAGACCACCTAACCAGAAAGCAGAGGTGGATGAGGCTTTTTTTAAACTACTAAGAAAATCATCCAAAGCACGGGACTTGGTGGTGATGGGAGACTTCAACTATCCAGACATCTGTTGGGAGAGGTAACACAGCAGGGCACAGATTATCCAACAAGTTCTTGGAATGTATTGGAGACATTTTTTTATTTCAAAAAGTGTAGAAAGCTAGGATGTTCTAAATCTGATTATAACAAATAAGGAGGAACTGGTTGAGAATTTGAAAGTGGAAGTCAGCTTGGGTGAAAGTGATCATGAAATGATAGAGTTCATAATTCTAAGCTGGAATGGTAGGAGGGAAAACAGAAAAAAAGACAATGGATTTCAAGAAGGAAGACTTTAGCAAACTCAGGGAGTTGGTAAGTAAGGGTATGTCTAGATAGTGACACTATTTTGGGATACATCCAGTATCTTGAAATAGCATTTTCTGTGTCTTAACAACAAGCCCATTATTTCTAAATGCAGTTGAAATAACGGGCTCACCATTCCGACATCCCGGTAAACCTTGTTCCACAAGAATTAAGGGACTTGTTGGAATAGTGGTCTATTTCAAAATCTGGCACTGTGTAGACAGTGCTGAATTTCGAAATAGACTAGCTCAAAATAAGCTTGAAATATGCCATGCAATTTGCATAGCTCAAATCGCATAACTTATTTTGAGCTAGCGCTGCTGTGTAGACGTACCCTTAGGTCCCATGGAAAATGAGACATCTGTTGGGAGTAAGTAACACAACAGGTCATACATGCCTCTGTCGTCAGAGTCTGGAATGTATTAGATTTTATTTCATAGGAAATGAAGTCGCTAATTTAAACAATCGGAAGGAACTTTCATTTAAAAGTGGAAGTCAGCTGAAAGTGATCCAGCTGGTGATCAGCTGTTTGTCGGCAGATCGGGCAGTTCAGAAAAAAAGACAATGGATCGAAGTGAAGCCTTTGTCGACCGGCACAGGGTATGCCTTGTGAAACCAGGTTTACCTGCGCCGGTCGACAATAGGCTTTTCTGCAGTGTGCCCAGATCACGCCCGATCTGCCGACAAATAGCTGATCATCAGCTGGTCGGCAGAGCGCAGCCATTTTAATTTAAATGAAGCCGTGATTGTTTAAATCGCGCTTCATTTCTATGCCGGTAGAAAACCCACATGCCTCTGAAGACAGAGGCATGTAGTCTAGACATACCCTAAGAGGACAAAAATTGAAGACAGGTGGCAGTTTTTTAGAGAGACATTAATAAGAACAAACTATTCCACTACATAGGAAAGTAGGAAGTATGGCAAGAGATCACCCTGGCTTAACCATGAATTCTTGAATGATCGAAAAAATCAAAGGAGTCCCACAAAAAATTGAAAATATGTCAGATTGCAATGGATGACTATAAACAAATAACACAAGTATGTAGGGACAAAAGGCACAACACAAGTTCAATCTAGCTAGAGATGTGAAGGATAAGAAGAAAAATTTTCTACAAATATATTTGAAGCAAGAGAAAGACCAAGGACAGAGTAGGGAAAAATGATAACAGAGAATGTGGAAATGGCAGAGAGGCTTAATGACTTCTTTGTTTTTGTTTTCACCAAGAAAGTTGGTTGTGATTGACTATCCAGCATACTGAATTCTGGAGAAAATGAAGCAGAGTCAGATGTTAAAATAGGAAAAGAATAAATTAAAAATTATTTAGAAAAGTTAGATGTCTTTAGGTGACCAGGGCTTGATGAAATGCGTCCTAGAATACTCAAGGAGCTGATTGAGGAGATGCGAATCATTAGCTATCAGCTTTGAAAAGTCATGGAAGAGGGAGAAATTCCAGAATACTGGAAAAGGACAAATATAGTGCTCATCTACAAAAAGGGAAATAAGAACAACCCAAAAAACTATAGACCTATCAGCTTAAATTATGTGCTAGGAAAAATAACAAAGCAAATAATTAAGGAATCCACCTGCAAACTTCTGGAAAATAATAAAGTGATAAGTAACTGTCAGCATGGATTTGTAAAGAACAAATCACGTCAAAGCAACTCAATAGCTTTCTTTGATAGGATAACAAGCATTGTAGATAAGGAGGGAGTAGTAGATGTGGTTTACCCATTTGGCACGGTCTTGTATAACCCTCGCAGTGACAAACTAGGGAAATGCAACCTATATGAGGCTATTCTAAGGCTGGTGAATAGCAGGTCAGATAACTGTTCCCAGAAAATATTTATCAATGGTTCCATCATGCTGGACTAGCATAACAAGTGGGATTCCACAGGGATCAGTTTCGGGACTGGTTCTGTTCAATATTTTCATCAATAATTTAGATAATGGCACAGAAGTTACTCTTATAAAGTTTGAAGATGATGCCAAGCTGGGAAAGGTTGCAAGTGCTTTGGAAGATAGGGTCATACTTCAAAATGATCTGGACAAACTGAAGAAATGGTCTGAGGTAAATAGGATGAAATTCAGTAAATAGGATAAAATTCAGACAGATGAGGATGAAATGCAAAGTACTTCACTTAGGAAGGAACAATCAGTTTCATACATACAGAATGGGAAGTGACTGTCTAGGAAGGCGTACTGCAGAAAGGGATCTAGGAGTCATAGTGGACCACAAGCTAAATATGAGTCAGCAGTGTGATACTGGTGCAAAGAAAGCAAACCTCATTCTGGGAAGTATTAACATCTGAAATATTTTTTTAAATTGAATGTAACATTGGATAACCATATTTTACTGCACACAGATAAGAGTTGTCTAGCGAAAACACTTCCTCTATTATTTTTAAAAGATCCACATAGCGGGGGTTCTGTTGACACTGTGCATAAAGTTATGGTGGAGTTCTCACTGTAACGGGATCGTTAATCCTATGAAAAATTATAGGCACTGTGAAGTTGATACTGAGCATATAGTTTTACTATACTGCTGTTGTGAAGCTTGTTCTATTTTGCAAGCATGGCATTATTTTCCGGATGCTCCCTGAGATCAAATTGAACCTTCTGTTCTTTAAGGTGAGAAAGCTTAGTGAAATTAAATAAAAGAAAGCATAAGAAATAAGAGAGCTTGAATCGCTAAAAAGAATCTTGAAAAGTCAATGATGTTTTTCCTCTTTTTATTGAAGAGAATATGATTATATATGGGGGGCATAGAAATATGGGTCTTTCCTTATGATTTCCGTACTCTCTCATAAAGGATTTTTTGCAAAGACCACTTAAAAATCTACCTTCCTTGTACAATTGTGGTCACAAAGCATGCTTCTTCCCTAGCTCTTTGGTCTCACCTCACCACCATTCATAACCCATATACATAACACTATAGCAAACATTTTAGTCACTGAATAGATAGAGCAGACCAAACAATCATGTTAACAAAAAGTTAAACATTTTTTGGTAGTGTGACCCCCCATGGAAATCTCCATAACTATATCATTAGCCTGCTGAAATAGAAGAATTATTTTGTGGAGGGTCATTCAGCCAGGTATGAGATATCCAAGCAGAAGAATAATCATGTTTTGTCAATTAAAGAACTTGCATCTATTAGAGCTCCAAATACACTTACTCATCTAACTCTTTAAGTCTTCGTGGTACTTCTTCCTTACGGTCTTCAAATCTGAATGTGCAGGCATACATCTCAAGTGACACGAGTCTGTGGCAATTTCTTACACAAAATGAAAGAATTATTTGATCCATTGGAGTAAGTTTATTTCGGCTTATCAGTATTTTAGTGAAAGGCTCCAATGCCTTTTTCATAAAATTTTCATCTTGGATCTCATACAAACAACGAAATTCCTCAAGCTGACAAATCATTTTATCATACCGAGAAGGCACAGATAGCACTGTTTGTTTGTGTGTTTGAATCCACTTTAGTAAATCTGGCTTAATTTTAGGTGAAATTTTACACCCAAATTTTTCCTCCACATCCTTCATTGTTTTTGCATTTAAGAGACCATACAGGAATCGCACTGTTAACATTAAGTAATTCCTAGAGTTTCCATAGTTTTCCAACAGTGTTTTCACATCTTTCTTGAGAGTCCCTGAATCTTTCTTTGTTTCTTTATCTTCCTCCAAAACATAAAACAAAGCAAAAAATTCCTGAAAGCTTAAGTGAATGAAGCTGTAGAGACATTCAGTGTCAATATCCTTTTGAAAAACGTTTTCATTCAAAAAGAGAGGAGGAGTCTGACTGTTCTAAGCCCAATATCTTGATTTCTTCTTCATTGAACAGTATCTTTTGCTTCCAGATTCCGTCAGCAGCCAAAGAGCAAAGTCCTCAAGCTAACTTTCTTTCGTTCCTTTGGATTGCTCTTGGGAGGGTTTACTAAACTAGAAAGATAGAGCACGTACATTCCGGTGGTGGTTTTGGACTCTTGTGCAAGATCCTCACCTTTTTCAAGCTGTTGTTTCAAAATCGTGCAGACGATCCAACACACGATGGGGACAAAGCACATGGTGAAGAGAAATTCATTTTGTCTCACAAATCTAAAAGCTTGTATTGCTTCTTTCTCTTTTCCAAAAAACTTGTGGAAATATTCTTTCCTCTCAGCTTCAGAAAACCCCAGGATCTCTGCATAACGTGACCACTCCAAACAAGAGTCAAGTTTCTCCAGGGCTGCTGGTCTTGTAGTGATTATCAAATAGGATTCCGGAAGAAGTGTTTTCCTAAATAAACTGTTCAGTATGATTTTGACTGGCTGCTTCTTACAGGGATCCGAACACAGGTTATTTTCTGACCGATCAAAAGAAAATCTCAGTTCATCAAATCCATCAATTATGAACAGGAGTTTTTCTGGCTGTCTCAAAATATGATTAATTAATTCCTTATCATTAGGACAATGTTTTAAAATCAGGCCAGCCATACTTTCTTCAGTAGAATAAAGGTTTATCTCCCTACAATT
Source organism: Rafetus swinhoei (assembly GCA_019425775.1). NCBI lineage: Eukaryota > Metazoa > Chordata > Testudines > Trionychidae > Rafetus > Rafetus swinhoei. Next base: position 13,874,736 of record CM033446.1, on the reverse strand, counting down.
TATGTAGAAAACATAATCAAACTTTTCCTTATAGAGTTTCCCAGCTGCCCAGTCCAAAATGATCTTTTGTGAAGTAAACGTTTTTCCAATTCCTGCAGCTCCCACCAGCACAACAATTTGTGCCGATTGTCCATCTTCATCAGGTTTAAATAAGGTGCCCATGGTAACTGCAGAACTAGCTCGCTCAGTCATGGCTTCTGTATGTTTCCATCCTGTGGACATTATTTCATGTTCTCGGTTTTTTTCATGATCATGATCGTTAACAATAATCAGCTTTGTGTATCTGTTGTTTAGTTTCACATGCTCACCAAGACGAGCATTCCTGTCTTTTATCATGTTATACTTTTTTTGTACATGTTCTCTGTACTTCACCCTGAAATCTAAGTCAGTGACATGAAGTGTTAGAAATACTGAATCACCAAAAGTTGAGAATATACATTAAACTGTTAGAGATTTATAAAATGATAATGCCTTAAATTTATTTCATTGGACCTGACTCCACTGCCTATACTGCAATTATTCATGTGAGTAAAATCTGTGATAATCACTCCAGCCACCACTGAAAGGCTGCCATCACAAGAGTGTAACTTTTTAACACTGCAGGTAACACCACATTACAAACGAGGACATGAATTTCATGTTCTTTCTCCTCTGTTTGACAATTGTTTGAAATAATCAATTTTTGTGTAATCTTTAGAATCATATTCTCACCAGTAAGTATGTTGATATTTGTTACGACTTTACTATGTTAATATCTTTATACTTCCCCCCTATAATCTTGAAGGGTGTTGCAACAGGACTCTCAGGCTCACCTTCCAGGTGGCATTTAGGATTTAGCCAAAGCCAATGCAGAAGGTGATATCATTTAGTTGCATCTCTCTGGCTGTCGGTGTGGTTCAAATGTCCTTCAGAACCAGGATACTAAACACCCCCTTCTCTATCCTACGCTTCCTTTTTTCCTATTTCTAGCTTTCCACTCAAGAGTCTGGCTTAGTCAGACAAAATAATTAGGGCTGTTGATTAATCACAGTTAACTCATGAGATTAATTGCAATTCATTTTGAATTAATTATGCTGTTAAATAATAGAATATCAATTTAAATATTTTTGATATTTACTACACTTTCAATATTATTTTCAATTACAACCCAGAATACAAACTGTCCAATGCTCACTTTATATTATTTTTTATTTCATACATTTTCATTGTATAACTGATAATAAATAGCATTTTCCATTCACCTCATACAAGTACTGAAGTGCAATCTCTAGCGTGTAAATTTAACTTAGAAATAAAGATTTTTTTGGTTACATAACTGCATTCAACAAGAACACAACATAAAACTTAGACTACTCGTCCACACAGTCCTACTTCTTGTTCTGCTAATCACTGAGACAAAAAAGTTTGGTTAAAATTTGCAAGAGATAATGCTGCCTGCTTCTTGCTTACAATGTCCCCTTAAAGTGAGATCAGGGGTTCACATGACTCTTTTGTAGAAGTGTTGCAAGATATTTATGTCCTAGATATGCTAAACATTTATATGCCCCTTTATGCTTCACCCACCATTCTAGAGGACATGCTTTCATGCTGATGATTATTTTTAAAAAACGTGTTAATTAAATTTGTGACTGAATTCCTGGTGGGAGAGAATTGTATGTGTCTTGCTCTATTTCACCTGCATTCTGCCATATATTTCATGTTACAGCAATCTTGGATGATGACCCAACACATGTTTGTTTTAAGAACACTTTCACTGCAGATTTGACAAAATGCAAAGAAAGTACCAATGTGAATTTTCTAAAAATCATCAGTGCTCATCCCAAAGTTTAAAAATCTGAAGTGCCTGTCTAAAAAAGATGAGGTGCGGAGCATGCTTTTAAAAGAACAACACCAATGTGGAAATCTCAGAACTTGAACCACCAAAAAGAAAATCAGCCTTCTGCTGGTGGCATCTGATTCAGATGACAAAAATGAACATGCATCTGTCCACTCAGCTTTGGATCACTCTCAATCCTCGGCAATCCTTTGGTAAGTGGTCAAGGCTGCACTTTTCTATGGAGGGGAGGTGGGATCTGGGATAGAGGGGTGAGTGCAGCAGGGAGCCTGGGGAAGGGGAATGAGATGCAGGAGGAGATGTGGGGTCTGAGAGGGAGATTGGGTGAAGGAGGGGTTGTGACCTGGGGCAAGGGATTGGGGTGCAGGAAGGGGTATGGGTGCAGTCAAGGATTCTGGCCTGGAGGAAGGATGTAGGAGCAGATGCAGGGTCTGAGAGGAAGTTGTGACCTGGAGTGGAAGGGAGGAGGGTGCAGAGGGTTTAGGTGGGGACTCGGAGCAAGGGATTGGTGTGCAAGGGTTTGGTGTGCAAGGGTCTGGGAGGGGTTTTGGGTGCAGGAGAGGACGGGGTGCCAAAGGCAGGCTTTTTCTGGGAGGCACTTACCTAAGCCATTCCTGGACAGCATCCAAGCAGGACCCTCAGGCAGGCTTCCCTGCCCACCAGCAGGCCCAGGCTGCTCAAAGCCGCTGGCTATTCCATGTTGCTCTTTGCTGTGGGGGGTGAGGCTTCTCATGCTGTTCCCACCCCCAGCACAATCTCTCAGCTCTCATTGGCCAGTTTCTTCCGGCAGTACAGAGAGCCCCAGAGACCAGCTAGCTGCTTTGAGTGGTGTGGAGCTGCACAATGACAGAGGGGTGGCTGTGGGCCAAATTAAAAGACTTAGCAGGCCAGATTCAGCCTACCCCTAGCATAGAAGCATGTGCTCTGGAATGGTGATTAAAGAATGAAAGGACATATGAATCTTTAGCACAGCTGGCACATAAATATCTTGTAATGCCAGCTACAACAGTGCCACACAAATGCCTATTCTTACTTCCAGGTGACATTTTAAACAAGAAGTATGCAGTATTATCTTCTGCAAACTGTAACCAAATTTGTTTTGTCTAAGAGACCAGGTGAACAAGATGTAAGACTAAGTGGACTTGTAAGCTCTAAAGTTTTATATTTTATTGTTTTACTGCATTCACAATTTTTTGTATATAATTCTAGATTTCTAAGTTCAACTTTCACAATAAAGAAATTGCATTATAGTACTTGTATGAAGTGAATTAAAAAATACTCTCTTTTATTTACAGTGCAAATATTTGTAATAATATAAACTGAGCACCACACACTTTGTATCCAAAAATATTTTAAATGAGTGGCATTTTATTATTATTTAACAGCACCATTAATCTCACAATTAAATGTTTTAACTCTCTTGACAGCCGTAAAAGCAATTCATCTTTCACAACACTACAATATGTCTGTGGCCAGAGAAGCAGCTAAAAGAAACGCCTTAGACACCTTGCCATTGATACAAGTTTGCCCTGCCTCAGAGGGTTGCCAGTGAAAGTCAGCACCAGGAGCAGCAAGTATGCTAGGTGAGGGAAGGCACTACCTTCCCAAACATTCAGCCTGGTCCCACACTTTCTCTGCCCTGAGAACACCTGCTGGAGGTCTACTGGGGCGGAGTGTTGCTGCCCTCAAGCACCCACCACCTTCCCCATGGTCTGGGGCCAGGGAGGCTGGGGCCACATGCTGCCTGCCCTCCCCATGCTCTGGGACCATGCGCTGCCTGCCCTCCCTGTGCTCCAGGGCCAAGAAGGCTCAGACTGTGCACCCTCTGCTCTCCCTTGGGGGAGAGCGGAGAGGGCTGTGGCCACATGCTGTCTCACCTCCTTGTGGTATTGAGGGAGGGGCTTGGATCCTGTCGGGGTAGGAGCTGGGAAAAATGTGCAGGGCCTGGAGGTGGGGTTGGGACTTGCCTCCCCGAACCCTGCCTTCACCCACCACTCATGGTCAGCACCAGTGTCAAAGGCTGGTTTTTATTCTTTCCCCTCCCCTTGTATAAATGTGTCTGGTTTCTTCTTAAAAAAGAAGACTATGCGACTTCATCTACAACAACAGTGGCTGCAACACAGAGCATTTCCTGGAGACTGATGCCAGCTGCTGCCCATTAACCTCTAGGAAATGCTCTGTACTTCCAGGGCCATTTCCAGTCGCCATTAATATCGTTACAATGGCGCCCTTTTAGGCAGCAATTGCAGCTAGGTTTATGATATACTCCTTGTCTGGGGTGCAGCGAGGGAATCTTATCCTACTGTTATCTTCGAAGGAGACATCTGTACAGATTTTGTTAACATGTCTCTGCGTGTGTCAAAGGGATAGTTCCAGGAAAGCATCCAGTTTAGTAAAAAAGCAACCACTGGGCTGGGATCACTTCCCATGTAGAGATCGCTTACTTTGTGCTGCAGCCTCTGACTGTTTTTGATTCAGACGCAAACCTGAAAGGTAAATTATATTCAATAAATGGCATTGTAAGGTTTTAGGCTGCATTTTGATGCAAGCGTATCTATCGTCAGCATAGAGATGGAATGATGTGATTGCAACTTGCGTCTAAAAGGGATGCACTGAAGAGAAGTCATTTTACCAGCAGTCATGTTATGAAGTGCCTTTTGTGAAGCACTGTAAAGGAAGTTCTGTTGATACAGCTGCTTGACAGCTATGTGTTCCATAATGAACAGGCTACATCGTCAGAGAAATACAGAACAACTTGAACTGGGGCAAAGTATCAATTCAGGAGTGTTTGTAGGGAATGGGGATCCCGTACCTAAGAAACACTCATGTGCCAAAGCAGATCAGGTGAAACAACTGAAAGGCCCATATAGATGACAATTATGCCCGAGAGCAGGAGTTGGACTAAATGGCTCAGAGCCTTTCCAAACCCAGAGATCTAAGACAGACATTGGGGCATATAGAGAGACATTAATTTTGTTCAAACAATCAAGATGCCACCAGTGGAAGTAAGTCTCCAAAAAGGGAACCTTTTCTTGCCTCTCCCCACAGCCTTTCCCCATATTTAACTATTGACATAAATCAGTTATTGCCTCAACAACTAGATGCTATTGTATGGGCAGCCAAGAATAGGTTGCATTAAAAAAAAGTGTTGTAACAGATGCAGGGGCTCAGTTAAAGGAACAGAGTACATGCTCCTTCATTCCTCAGAAACCTAAAGATCCAAATTAATCAGTAATCAGAGCCCCACTGTGCTAGGTCCTGAGCAGAGGGCTTAATTTGTGCCAGAGTTTGTGAGGACTGACTCCCGGCACCTCTCAGGTGGCTGTGTCAGTTATAAAAGAAAAAAAATGGTGTGAGCCCTGGAACTCTTTCAATGCCAGGAAAGCACTAGCTGTGCCCATGGACAGCAAGACCTTTACTGCCCAACAGAGCTCACAGTCTAATGTCCCCTTGCATGGTGGTCTGATAGCTGCTAAACTGACTCACAGGAGTGAATTCCAAAATCCCCTAAGGAGAGCTCCACTGCCAGCCCTGGAGTGTTCCATCCTGGGAATCCCGGCTGAGCTCCACTGTCCCCATGGATGGGAGGAACAGAAATGGCTGTAACAGGGTTTGAGTTCAGCTACATCACAGAGCACATGGATTCTAACACCACTCGGAAGAGTCAGTCCTCACTCGCACTGGCTCTTTCACTTTTGTGGGACTCTGCAAAGCGGCCTGCAGCCTTTGGAGCTGTCGCTTTCTAGATTGGCTGGCTTCTTGGCTGTTTGTAGTGCCCTGAATTTGGAGTGGGGAGTATGATGGGTTTTATTTTTGTTTCGGGGGCATTTTGTTTGCTTTTCGCTGTAATGAAAACCTCGAAGGCAAAGTTCCTGCCTGGAAACCCAGAAAAACCCAGAAAAAAAGTCAGCTGGGGCCAATCAGCTGCTTGGTGATAATAGACTAGGTCAGATTCTCTGCTGTGATCAGTTTCCAGTGACACAGTCTCAATTCTCTGTCCCAGTGTGGCAGGGGGTCATTCTAACTTCCAACAGCCACTACTGGTACCCAAGGCACAGTCCTGCAGCTGTGGATGCACTGCAGTTGCTCACCCTCCCCACTTCTCTCTGTCCAGGACAAACCCTCTGCACTGCTCTGTTAGCTTGACACCCACTAAGACTGGCCCACACTGGGGATTTCCTCACATGGAGAGTTACAAGCTGTCTCTGCTCCCCTTGTACTAGCTGAGTGGAGCAAAGGAAGTGGAGCAAATCAGAGACTCTGCTATAGGCATCTCTTCCCTGCCTCTGCCTTTCTGCTGGGTTTCAGAATTGTCATTCCTGCCATCAGCCCATGTCTCCTTCCTGGGGGCACGCTCCCAGGCTTTATAGCAATTTTAGGTTTACCTTTCTCTCTTTGTTCTCTGAGTTTAGTAGCAGAATCTTTCAGATTGGTCCGCGTGAGAACATCTATGGTTACATCTATTGCAGAGTCTCCACCATAAAATTCCATCAGGAGGTTCTTAGTGTCTATCCTGTCAGCGTTCTCCAGCCGACCTCGGGGAACGTTACATTTCCCCTTGAAGGCAGAGTGTGATAGTTTGTCTTTAAACCTTTTGAAGTCTTCCTGAGAAATGTCATCAAGGGTCTGTATGAGCAGATCACTGGTTCCACTTGGGTCTTCCATCATCGGGTATCAGAAAACAAAACTAAAATACAATGTAAAATCCCATTATTATTCATTAATATGGAATAAGAACTGTAATCCTCCAAGCAGAGGAAATAATTGTAACCTGCAGGTGATAGTAGAACATTGAGGTTTATGACTCCCTGCTTTTCCTCACAAATGAGCCACTGGACAGCTTGATTTGTCTCTGTGCCTCAGTTTGCCTATCTGTAAAATGGGGGCAATTGTGTTATTTTTTTTTTAAGTCATGCTGTTTAGTTGCAGTTTGTAAAAGTTGAACTTTTAGGATGAAAGATGAACATAAGAACAGCCATACTGGCTCAGACCAGATGCCTAGCTATCCCAGGATACTACTTTCTGATAGTGGCCAGTGCTGGATGCCCCAGAGGAAATGAACAGAACAGGGAATCATCAAGTGATCCCTTGTGTATTGCCCCTTCCTTCTCCTGACAAATGGAGGCTAGGGACACCATCCCTGCCCATTCTGGCTAAAAGCCATTGATGGATCTAACCTCCATGAATTTATTTAGCTCTTTTTTGGACCCTGTTATAGTCTTGGCCTTCACAACATTCTCTTCCAAGGAGTTCTATAGGTTGACTGTGTGTCGTGTAGAGAAATATTTCCTTCTATTTGTCTGAAACCTGCTGCCTGCTAATTTCATTTGGTGACCCCTAGTTCTTGGGTTATGGGAACAAATAACTTTTCCTTATTCACTTTCTGCATACCTGTCATGATTTTGTAGACCTCTATCATACTCCCCCCTTTGTTTCCTCTTTTCTAAGATGAAAAGTCCCAGTTTTATTAATGTCTCCTCATATGGGACATGTTCCAAACCCCTAATCATTTTTGTTGCTCTTTTCTGAACCTTTTCCAATTCCTATATATCTTTTTTGAGACAGGGCAACCACACCTGCACATAGTATTCAAGATGTGGGTATACCATGGAAGCAATAAGATATTCTCTGTTTTATTGTGTATCCCTTTCTTAATGATTCCCAACATTCTGTTTGCTTTTTTGACTGACTGCATATTGAATGGATGTTTTCAGAGAATGATCCACAATGACTCCATGATCTCCCCATGCTAATTTAGACCCCATCGTTTTATTTGTAAAATTTGGATTGTGTTTTCCAGTGTGCACTATTTTTCATTCATGAACTGAATTTCATCCGCCATTTTGTTGCCCTGATACCCAGTTTTGTGACAAACTTTTGAAGCTCTTCACAGTCTGCTTTGGACTTAATTATTCTGAGTAATTTTGTGTCCTCTGCAAATTTTGCCACCTCACTGTTTACCCCTTTCTCCAGATCATTTATGAATATGTTGAATAGGATTGGTCCCAGAACAGACTCCCAGGGAACACCATTAGTTACCTCTCTGCATTCTGAGAACTATTTATTCCTACTCTTTGCTTCCTATCTTTTAGTCAGCTACCAAACTATGAGACAATCTTCATCTTATCCCATGACAGCTTCCTTTGCTTAAGAGTCTTTGGTGAGGTACCTTGTCAAAGGCTTTCTGGAAATCTAAGGACACTATGTCCACTGGATCCCCTTGCCCACATGCTTCTTGACCCCGCCAAAGAATTCTAGCACATTGGTGATGCATGATTTCCCTTTACAAAAAAACAAGTCGACTCCCCCCTCCTCAAATCACATTCATTTATGTGTCCAACAATTCTGTTTTTTACTATAATTTCAACTATTTTGCCCAGGACTGAAATTAGACTTACCAGTCTGTAATTGCCAGGACCATCTCTGGAGTCCTTTTTAAAAATTTGCTTCACAGTAGCTATCCTCCAGTCCAGGGGTGGCTAACCGGTGGCTCTTTGCTCACAGAAATGCGGCTCTCAGGGATACGGCTCGTTTGGAGCCGCAAGACCGCTTTGTGCACATGCCCCAGTTCCTGGAGGGAGAAGTGCATGGCTGTGGCGGTGGCAGCTCTGGTGAGATCCAGGCATTGGGTTAGAATAGGAGGGACCTGGGGGTGCTTGGCTCTGGGGGAGGGGGAGGGCATTGGGTTAGAGTGGGGGGAGCTAGAGGGACCTGGGTCTGGGGGAGGGTATTGGGTTGGGGGGGCTGAGTGTGCCTGGCTCTGGAGGAGGCATGTGTGACTCTTTGCACTACTATCCACAGCTCTTTTGGATCTTCATATCTAACTGGTTGGCCACCCCTGCTCCATTCATTTGGTACAGAAGCTGATTGAAAGGATAGGTTACAAACCCAAGTTAGTAGCTCTACAATTTCACATATGAGTTCCTTCACAAGTTTTGGGTGAATGCCATCTGGTCCTGGTGACTTGTTACTGTTTAGTTAATCAATTTGTTCCAAAACCTCCTCTAATGACACTTCAATCTGTGATAGTTCCTTATATTTGTCAATGGCTCCGGTTTGGGAATCTCCCTCACATCGTCAGCCACAACAACTGATGTAAAGAATTCATTTCATTTCTCTGCAATGGTCTTATTAGGCTTAAATGCTCCTTTAGCATCTCTATTGCCAGTGGTGCCACTGGTTGTTTAGCAGGTGCTATAATAATAGTATTTATCATTCCAATGCATTTTCTAATACAGGGATGGGATACCTAATTTAGACAAGAACCTTGTGCAATCTGGAATCTGTTTATTATAGCCCTGGAATATCGAGATCTTGGTACTCAGAACCAGTGATAGCATGGAAACCCTCCAGAATATTTTAATTGTCAGTGCAGAAGGTAAAGAGCAGCAGTGGCCATTTCTGTGATAGCGATCAGGCCCCATATATTGACTGTATCAACTCTAACTATTTCAGATTAAATTTGGTCCAGCCCAAGAGACAAATGCAGAATGTTATGTGCTTACCATTGGCCAGAAACTACAAACCAGAGCTGAAGGCCTTCATTTGATTGGTTTCTCTCAGTTTATCAGTATTGAAACACAGACACACATAAAAATCCAAGTGGAGAAAATCGAACTAAAACATCTTCAGCTAAAGCTGACCTTCAGCAATTTCTGAATTTTTATATATAGCCTTCTGAGATGTAGTGGGGATTTTGTCCACTCTTGTAGGCCTATGTTCACTCTGTTGTTGCATTCACTGTTTGCTTTGTTGTGCTGTGTGCGATTCCTACTGGCCTGTGCTGCTGTGCATGTGTCCGTGTGTCCGTGTGTGCGTGTGCACGCAGAGCCCAGAGAGGGATGGGATCTCTGGGGAAGGGTTCCTGAGGGGAGGCACATAGGGAATAGCCCAGGCTGGCCTGAGCTAGGTGGAGGATTCAGTCAGGTGATACTCTGCCCAGGGAATCTGAACAAAAGGGAAGGTGTGGCAGCCTGGCAGGCTGTGAGCAGTTGCTGGGAGAGTGAGTTAGTTTTTCAGCTGGCTGGGGGAGATGGGAGCCTAGCTCGCCTGGGAAGCCAGGGCACAGGCCCAGAGCCTCAGCTCTGGGCCCTCTTTCTCCAAGATGGATTGTACTGATTGCTCCTGGTTCCTGTAACATCAAGTCTGTGCTACACTGTGTCCCTGTGAACCAATAAACCGTCTGTTCTACCTGCAGGCTGAGATTCACATGTGATTACAGATGGAGTGCAGGGCCTGGTGACTTCCCCACACTCCGAGACACCTTCAAACTACAGCATCTGTTTTAAGTCTTTTGCATGTGTCTGTGCCTGCATGTGTACCTACAAAATCCTTTTTTGTTTTTCCATTTCTCATAGAAGTTTTCCTTTTGGACACTCCAGTTTGGCTGCACACCTTCTGCTCAATGATGACGTCTCAAGCTCATCCAAGGATTTGTTCATTGTTCTTCTTCTTAGACGTACTTTGTGCTGCTAGAAAATATTGTAGAAGTTTTACCAAAGCAGTGTAGCAGCTTTAACCAAGACAAACAGCATACATGTCATGGAAGCGTGTCAGACAGAGAATGGGGAATGCTCTCTGCATCTACTATATATGCAAATAGGGGGGATAACAGCAGAGAGAGGCACTTAATTTCCTCACTCTGTTTTTTCTGGTGGTGGGAGCCAATATTTTGAGTTTTAAGAGATTAAAAGAACAGGGATCTGACAAAATTAAAACAAGCAGAAGTGGATCTTCATGGACCATGAACCAGTAAAGTTTTATCACTGCTGCCTTTCTGGGGTACTCCCCTTTATCTCCACAAAGATCAAATCAGAAGCTACCTTTAGCTTTCCTATCATCTGTCTTCTCACTGTGATTTCAGTTACAGTAAGAAATCCTCACATTTGTTTTCATTTGAAGCTCCCGCGCTCCAGCTGAGAAGGGGAAATGGGATGCTCACCAGTTATTCAAGAAGAAAAATGTGAGAAAGTGTGACAAGGAATCCATGGGTCGCTCCATTCATCTGAAGAAGTGGGTTGTGCCCCCTAAAGCTCATGATACCACTGACATTTGTTGTTAGTCTCTAAGGTGCTGTAGGACCATTCATTGTTTTTAAGGAATCCATGGGTCCCCACTCCTCTTCAGATGGCAACAGAATCAGGAGACTGGGGGGGTGGGGAATGGGCTCTGTAAGGTTTACCACAGGATTTGATCATTAAGGGATGTATGTCAGAACAAGTCTTCTGACATCAATGGAGCCACCCTCATTTACACCAGCTGAGGATCTGGCCAAGGGCCAGTTTATGTCTTGGAAAGGACTGAGGGTCTGGGAAGAATGCAGGGCATGGTCCATATTTGGGTTTCTAAATAAACTGCTTCATAGGGGGCTGGATTTGCTTCCATCTCTCTAGCACAAAATGAATATGAAAACTACAATCTTACAGGACAGCAATATGGATGTTATCAACACTCTTTCAGCTTGGTCCCCTGATATGGCCGTTAGCCTATCTTCACAGCTCAACCTAGACAGACTCTCCAGGGTGCCTCTATCAGGAATAGCACTTAAATAGAATACATATACCAAAAATATTAGAAAAGGATATTTATGTTGAGTACTGAAAAGTTGGGAAATGCTAAAATTGAGCTGGCCCATAAAACCTGAATTCTGCTTCCTTTTTGTGTGTGTATCATGATACAATCTTTCATTACTTCATCACACACCATTTTCCCTTAGGACACTGCCTCATTCACAGAATGGGAGCCAAGTGATAATTTTTTTCAACACACATGCTTCAGTCTCTGCACTGAACACAGAATTATTAATTTCTCCTTGGGAAAATGTCTATGGTGCTCTCACCTTCTGAGTAAGTAACAAGCATTAATGAATTTATCTTCACAACATGCCTGTGAGGTAAGGGAAATTGAGGCATAGAGGGTAAGGTCAAAATTGTTAAGTGTCCATTAATTTTGGATGCTCAGCTTGAGATACATATGGTTTGATATTCCCGGTGGCGCCCAGAATCTATTAAATGAAGAGGAATGTGCACAGGACAAAGGAGTGTTTCAGAAAGTTGCTACCAAAAACTAAGTAGGCTTAGTTCACCATTCTGTGTCACCCGTTCTGTGCTAGTTCTACTCCATGTTGTCAGGACAGTTATAAAATCAGTATCTTTGTTACAACACTTAAGTTCAGGGACACATCTCCTTTAAAGTCAGTCTGAGGAGGTCAGAACTAAGGAAGTACTTTTTTTTTAAAGGAGGAAGTTGAGGTCAGATGCGCACAATATTTTTTTTCTAAAACTTTACCACTGTCACATTTCACCCTGCTACACAGCAGGTCACAAGTGCTGTATTTTGTTTCCAATTCTGAACACATTGATTATAATTGACCAGAGAATAAAAAGCTTTACTGCATGAAATCTAAAAACATTGCAGCTGAACACTACATCACCAAAGCAGGCAAACAGAAGCAAAACCACACAGGTTCCAGTACATGGAATAATAGCCCAGGACTGTACTTAACTGCAAAAATAGACAATGCAAATGCAACATGAACAATAAAACTATAAATGCAAAAATAAGGGAAGTTCATAAGTTAAGGCTCCCACAGTAAAATTTACATGACTACAGTTAATTGCACCTATCATGATGCAGCCTATGAGGCAGCTGTGATCTTGTGAAACCTATTGGACAGTTCGGAGCAGCTGCTCTGGACTCTGTGCTTTGGGGAGCAGAGGGCAGCCTGACAGATTACTGGCTGTTCCACGTCATCATGGCAATGGGAGTTGGGGGAGCTCAGTTTCCCACAGCTCCAATTGCCAACACATTGAAGTGGAGCAACCTGGCTGGGAGCTAACTAACTAACAGAGATTTTGTAGGGATTCAGTAAACAATGATATAAACATACCTGTAATACCTGGTGCCATTTGTTTGATGGGGATGAGACCTATCTACACAGGACAGCAGGATGATCTGTTACATTGAAAGTCCTTTACAGCTTAACGAAAGTGGTACAAAAACACTCTGTCACGGTGAGTTAGTTCAATTAGCCACATTTTGTTATTATGGCCAAGGTGGATTGTCTTTAGATTCTTTTACGGGTTTGTGCAGTGAAATGAAAACAGAAACGCTTCTCTAGCTGCTTGTCATCCTCTCTAACCTCGACAAAGTAACAGATCCCCTGACAAAACAAGAAAAACAGTCATGTAGCACTTAAAAGACTAACAAGATGGTTTATTAGGTGATGAGTTTTCATGGGGCAGATCTACTTCTTCAGATCAGTTCCCTGCTGCGAGAACACAGGCTTTGCCGCCGCCAGTGAAAATTAGGAATTGCTGTGTTACAAGAACGCAACAATGTCTCTCCTTGCTTGCACTTTGTGTGCTTATTTATCCCTGTGTGAAGTGGGTGTAAAACACTCACCAGTCCTTTGACCACATTTTAGACCCATTCGCACCCCACTTCACCCAGATTGTGATGTCATAAGCTGCAGGGCCACAGAGACTCAACCCCATGAGTTTGTTTCTGGAAGCCGCCTCATCAGAAAAAGAGCCACATTTGAAACAGGGGCAGATACAGATACAATAAAGGAGTTAAATACACAGGGCCCGTTCCTCAGCTCCACTCCTGCATCTCTGCACAGCTCCCATGACATAAAAATGGGATGACATCATTGTAGCTTACTTGGGATGTCTTGCGGTGGGGGGGCTATATGAAAACACCCCAAACAAGCTGTGTCTGTTAGCTGAATGTGCAGCGCAAGTCCCCCCATTCCTTTTCTACCAAGAAATCCATTGATAGACTCCAAAGCCGCGGGGAGGAAGGGTGGGTAGTGAAGCGCCCACAGGGACAGACTGAAGAAACCTTATTGCACAAGGTGAGTAACTTCTGCTTCAAGTGGTGTCCCTATGGGTGCTTCACTCAGGTGACTAAAGAGCAGTATCCATGCAAGGCAGTGGTGAGCTTTGGAGCCATGCCTCAGAGATAGAAAGGACATCCAGGCCCATGGAGGTAGTTGGAACCAAGCCCTGTTTTAATGCATAGTGACTAAAGATGTCTAACAAAGAAACTTTTTTTGGCAGAATTCTGTTTTTTATAGGAGAAAAGTCGCACTGCTGAGGACTGTAGAAAAGGAACTGTGTTGTGTGCACAACTAATGGACACAGCTTCATGAGACAGCGGCTGCGCATGCATGGCATGGAAAAGGCACTGCTAGGGGAAAAACTTCTGATTACTGGTGCAAGGACACACCAACACCTGAGTGTAGCACCCTCAGGGACACCACTAGAAGGAAAACTATAGGACATGTGATGCCAGAGCCTGATATAGGTTAATGCTACACAAACCTAAAACAAAATACATGGATTCTGTTTTCTACATAGAAAGCTCAAACTTCTCCTGCAGAAAATTTTAGTTTTATGGGGGCTGCATTTTCTATAAAAAATATCAAAAGTGGTTGGGAGCGTCTCACAGACAGGCTATTTCCCTCCCTACTCATATCCTGCTTGCTGGACCCAGAACTGCATAGAAGTGCTTTTATGAAGCTGGAAGGGAAAGCAGAGGAAGATGGAATATACTGTGGTGCAAACGTTCCTCCCTTCTTCACTACTAGGTATGGCACGGTCCAGTTCAGTCATCTCTTTTTGGCCCTTAATGTTATTCTAGTGCCAAAGTGACCCAGCTACCTACTTTCACTTTTCACCATGCAGAGCTGGAGATTTTCAAGACATTTTGAAGCCAGAGAAAATGGCAAAGGTTACTTTCCTGTCTGGTTTTGATACAAACATATAAACTAGACACATATATGACCCTGAGAACAAACTCCCTCAATTTCCAGGAGGGCATAGAACACCTGCCAGAGCTTTATATTCCTATTTTTATCTGCACTGCAGGTTCTAGTTTTAATTAAATAATTATAATCATAATTAAATAACACAAAATATAACTATGCATTGTGAACTCACCTTGAGGCTGTTAAAGAGAGTTTCTTTACACAGAATGTTGAGAACGTTCCTTCATCCTAGAGGGCAGGAAAGCTGTTTTCTGCAATCTGCTATGAACAGAACAGTTTCGCTTCTACAGGTGACTGCTGCATTTCCTGTCTCTTTGAAAGTCGTCACAGTTACTTAGAACTAACCCTGCCCCTTTCCCATATGGGGAACAGGAAGAAGAGTGGGGGAGAGAAACTTTCTTAAAGTGGAGTTAATATTTTAATTATGAGGTGGTAGCTGGTGCCCAGAACAACTGAGGGGAGCTTGCAGGTACCAAGGAACCACCCATCCTCTATAACAGTGATGAGCAACCTGTGACCCAAGGGCTGCATATGGCCCTTTAGTTCTATATGTGGACTATGAGACATTTTGTTTATCTTTGCCCAAGTGCAGGGTTGCCAGATTCTGCTGGTTTTCATCCAGGTATTTTTTTCCCCACTAGTATTACTGAAGTGACATGCACATAAAGCAAGGTGAATTGAAGTGAAGTGCACACAACATTGACTGTGAGAGCTGTGTGCTCCCCTCTGCCTCCAATCAAAGTGCTGCTGTGGTTCAATTGGCGACACCCAACAAATTCTAGGTACTCAAGCACAGTGAGCAAAACTGCCCTATCCCAGAAGACTATCTTGGCACAACAATCTTGCAGCCCACTGAGATGAAGAAGGGCCACTCATGCAGCTCACTCACTATCCTAGATTGCCCCTCACTGCTCTGTAAACATCCTCCATCCTCACTGGTCATTTTATAAAGTGAAAAACCAGAAGACACTCTGTCAGGGGGTGTTCAAGGAATACTGTTGTTGGGTGGTAGTGGAGCTTAGTGCAGAAGAGGTAATAGAAAGGAATTTGCTTTTCCATCCTGCCCTCTTCAGAATGAAAAATTGAGACACTTCACAACAAAGGGCTGAAAGGGAGGAAGCAAGTACAGAGTTGCTTAACTCTCTTCAATGCATTATGAGTCTGGGCTTGTCTGCACTTAAAATGCTGCAACAGCGCTACTGCACCACTGCAGTGCTTCAGGTTAGACACCACCTGTGCCAATGGGAAGGATTTTCCCATCAGTCTAGATCATCCACCACCCTGAAAAGCAGTAGCTCGGATGGCAGAAATGCTGTCTACTTACAGACTTCATTCAGTTTAACTACACTGCTCAGGGGGTCTGGATTTTTCATGCCCCTGACCAATGTAGTCTATGGGTATGTCTACACTAGCTCGTTAGTTCGAGTTAGGTAGGCAAATGAGAGCAACCGGAGTTGCAAATATCCCAGGCTTCATTTGCATGTTCCCGGGCACTGCCATTTTTAAATCCCCCTTAGTCCGAGCTCCTTAGTGCGAATTAACATTTAACTGCTACGTCTAGCCGCGGGCAGTTAGTTCGGACTAAGGGAGATTTAAAAATGGCGGCGCCCGGGAACATGCAAATGAAGCCCGGGATATTTAAATCCTGGGCTTCATTTGCAACTCCCGGTTGCCCTCATTTGCCTACCTAGATCAAACTAACGAGCTAGTGTAGACATACCCAAACTGACCTAATTTTCTCTGTAGTGTAGACCAGGACTAAATACAACATTGATATGTCATGGACTTTCCTGTGTGACAATATCCCAGACACTGCCAATGGTTTCCTGGCAAGCAAAACTGAAATCTGGCTATGGGAAGATATGTGCAAATGTGTGAAAGAAAGAAAAGAGGCCAAAGCAAACATCAACTCTTGAAAATTCCTCCAGAAAAAGCAGTAGAAAAAAATGTACAAAGGAGAAGGCTAATGCAGTATAGAGCAGCACAAGCAGATTGAAGATGCCAACCAAGAAATTAAACACCTGCACAGTCTCGCAAGCTGAAGCTGGCCTACTTTTTATGAAATACTCAGAGGTCACTGGGCTAGTGGGGGGAGAGACAGGGAGAAACTGAGAACACAACTAGTCTGTTGACTTCTGCACTGACCTGGTGGGGGTGATTTGAGGTTCCAGGCCCTGCTCCAGTAGCCCCGCTGAAGGAGAGAAATCTAGAATCAAATGTCTACTCCAGATCAGGCATAGAGGGTTTTAAAATAGGGATGCAAGCAACTAGTTCCTTGACTAGTTGCTTCCCCCACTCTTGCTACCTCTAGCAGAGTAGCAAGGGCTGGAACAGGAATCAGTGCTGGGGGTACCAGGCTTAAAAGCTGGTTCCCCCCAGCCCTGCTTCCACAGGGGGCAGGGGCATAGTGGGATCAGGCACGAGCCGGGAATCAGCTGATTCCTGATTCGTGCCCAGTCCCAGATGCTGAAACTCTGCTTTTTAAATGTATTAGGAGCCTGCCAGTTATTAATACATTTAAAAGGTAAGCCCAGGAGCTAACCCTGCTGAAGCTTCTCTGCTTATCGACTAATTGACTAGTCAATGTAAAATCTATTGACTAGTCGATTAGTTGATTAAACTATATTTAACATCCCTAATTTAAAACCCAGGTATCTCTCATCACAATTCTTCCCCATCATCCTGCAAGAAAGGACTGATTTGGCTTGGTGACCTAACTCTGTGAAAGGGTTCACAACTCTGAATCCTGAGTAGAGAGAGGCACCACTCCCTAACCGAGCCTAAGTCCTCTTTGTGGCTCTACCCATAAATGTAAGTTCTGTTCATTTATGACATAACAAACTGCTGAAATAATTGCAGTGTGCTTAATGTCGCTATCCTGAATGGAGCAACTGTTCCAATGGCAGAGCTGTACAGATTCACTGACACTGTGCATGGCATCATGCAGAGCTCAAAAGTATGAACTCAACATGTTACATTTTCACTTTTTGCATGGTAAAAGTTTACATCAATCTTCTGAGTCAGGACAGATAGCAAGTGTGAAAAATCAAGACAGGGAAAGAGAGAATAGGCTCATAGGGTATGTCTACACTACAGCGTTATTTCAGAATATCTTATTTCAAAATAGTTATTTCGAAATAGCTTATTTCAAAATAACGCGTCTACACTCAAAATGCATTTCGAAATAGCTTTTTGCTATTTCAAAATAGAGCGTCCACACTGAGTGGACGCTAAATCACATTTAAGGCCGGCCAGAACCAGGTCCGGCAGGGCATCAGGTCAGGAGTTACTTTGTGTGGCTGCTGCCTGAGGCTATCTGAGGCCTGTGCTTAAAGGGATCCCCCCGGATATCCGGTTCTCAGCTATCCCTGCTTGCTTGCCTACCTCGATGAGGGACAGCAAAGCATTTTGTCTCTACGTGATCTGGTTGCCCTCACTCGGGACACCACAGCACTCTGCAACATGGAGCCAGAGCTGCCCCTGGGCACTCTGGTGCTTCTCGTGGATGTGTTGCTGTGAGCCTGGCTGCACTTTCTGCAGGCTGCCATCCGGGAGGTCCATCGGGGGCTGTCAGTATCCAGGAGGTCCTGTGGGAGAGCTTCCACCCTGAGGAGCACTAAGAGCCTCCCTGGTCTGCCCCACTGGGGGCTTGTGCCCCATTCCTCCCTCACATCCTTCCACTTACCTCCCTAACCCCTTCCTGATGTCAAATAAAATACATGTATTTTCATGAACACAAACTCTCTTTATTTAACAAAACTGGGAATGAAACTCTGGTGAGACTGAGGAAAGGAGGCGGGAGAGGGTGGGAGAGGGAGGGGGAAACCTGGGAGGAGGGAGCTGGAAGGGGGAAGCAAGGGGAAGAAGGGGGAGGGGAAGATCAGGGCTCAGGGTTAGGGGGTCTCGCTGGACCACCTTGATTTTCATGCAAACCTGCTCTTGGGTTTGCATGTGGCCTTTGGTGGCCAGGCTGGCAGCTATCCTGCCATAGACGGCCGTGTTCCTCCATATAGTGCGGAGATCATGGATGTTGGGGACATCACCCCCAAACCTGAATAAGGTCCATGATCTCCACCCTGGACCGGGAAGGCGCCTGCCTTCTCCGGGCCCTGGCAGGCTCCTGGGAGCTGGTAGACTGCTCCTGGGGAGCGGTGTAGGGCTGGCTGCCAATGGCTTGCTGGTTCATGTTTTGGGGCCACTGGGTCGGGGCAGTGACTGTGGCTCTGGGCTGGCAGGCTTGGAGCTGTCACAAGCACTGTGGCCAGAGTCAAATCCTTTAAGGGCTCCGGGGAGAGGGGAGGGAGAGAAGTGTTCTTGGTTGAGGCTGGAGTGGCCAGCGGGCACCCTGGGAAGGCTGGAGGCCCCCTATTTCGAAATAAGTGTCTACACAGCACTTATTTCGAAATAGCTATTTCAAATTTGGCGTTATTCCTCGTGGAATGAGGTTTACCAAATTTGAAATTAGTACTCTGCTATTTCAAATTAATTTCGAAATAGCAGTTTGCCTGTGTAGATGCGAGTAAAGTTATTTTGAAATAATGGCTGTTATTTTGAAATAACTTTGCTGTGTAGACATACCCATTTAGAATTTAAAAAAAGCAAATGTCAGGACTGCCCCTATAAAATCAGGACATATGATCACCCTATAGACAGGCACCACTTCAAAAACAGCATTAAGTCCAACTTACTCATCAGCCCTCTTAAACTTTAAAAAGCCTAAATTTTTCACTGCTGTCCACTGAAATGGATTCCTTCTCTCTCCCCACCAATTTAATCCTATGATAGCCCTAAAGATGGCCCTTCTGTGATTGGACAAGAGCCCTACAAACCTCTGAACATCTGTGACTGTCTGTGAGCTCTATAAAGCAAAAAAGGAGGACCCCTGATTCGGATGGAGAAGGTCAGGCAATCAACTGGTTATCTAAGGTGTTTGTACACAAATGCAAAAAGCCTGGGAAACAAATAGGAAGAATTAGAAGCCCTGGCCCAGTCAAAGAACTATGATTTGATTTGATTGAAATCACCCTGACATCTGGTTGGACAGCAGTACACAAACAACCCTGGACAGACTTTGACTCCCTCAGGGAACTGATGGGCAGGATTCCCCTTACATGAAAGGGAAAGGAGTCCAGGAGAGCTGGCAGTATTTTAAAGAAGCCTTATTGAAGGCACAGGAAGAAACCATCCTGATGTGCAGTAAGAAAAACAAATATGGTAGGAGACCAGATTGGCTTACTGGGGAAATCCGTCCAGAGCCATGGGGGTGAGGACTGAGATTCAAGTCCTCAGGCCAGATTAACTCTTCTGGGGTTCCAGGGTTAGTGGATTCTGTGGGCCCCTCTATGCTCTGAGGTGGGGCCAAAAATGAAGGATCCAATGTGCAGGGCAGGGCTGCCAGTGAGAGGGATAGGGATGGGGGTGCAAAATCTGGGTGGAAAATAGGGTACAGGAGCAAGTTGGGGGTAGGTATCTGGCCAGGAGGGAGAGGCAGGAGCAGGGTGCTGATGGATGTCTGGCCAGGTGGAAGGGGACAGGGTGCTGATGGGGATTTGGCCAAGCAGGAGGGAGCAGGGTGCTGGTGGGGGTCTGGTCAGGGGAGAGGGGACAGGAGCAGCTTGGCTGGTACCTGGGGGTCTCCAGGGATGAGGATCTCTGGGGCAGGATCTATGGGCAGAGCTGGACAAAGGGCATGTGTGGCTCTGTGACGGGGCATCTGAGCCCTGCACCCCCACGGGTCCAGCTCTGGCCCTATGGGGTACCCCAGCGCCAGGGTGGAGTCGGTGCGGCACATGCTACCAGGTGACCAGCTGGGAAGGCAGCCACACAGCAT
Organism: Rafetus swinhoei; assembly: GCA_019425775.1. NCBI lineage: Eukaryota > Metazoa > Chordata > Testudines > Trionychidae > Rafetus > Rafetus swinhoei. Next base: position 13,854,300 of record CM033446.1, on the reverse strand, counting down.
GATGGGAGAGAGGGGACGGGGTGGGGCACAACGCTTGCGCTGCGTCACGACACGCACTCAGTGCTCTGGTGGGGGATTTAAACCCGCAGGACATCTAGAAGCAGAGAGGGAGAAGAGGCTCCAGCGTCCCAACTGAGAGATGTGGAAGCCTCGGTGGCCCAGGCAGAGCCAGGAAGAGCTCGGACGACTCAGGCAGGAGTCGGGAGCGCTGCGGTGGCTCGGAGGGGAATAGGATGACTCGTGAGTACGGCCGAGGCACACCTCACCAGAGAGGAGCAACCCAACAGGCTTCCTTTCACGCTGCACCCCTTTTTCCGGACTCGGCAGGACGGAGCTCGAGCAGTATAGGAACCTGGACGCGCTCACAGTAGGGGAGAGCTTCAAATAGCAACTTTGATGATCTATTGAGGGGGGGTAGGAAGTGGCTCAGGGTGGGGCCGAGGGCAGGGAGTCTCCATCAACTAGGCAAGGGAGTGATTTACCCTGCCTTAAGGCCCTGGGCCGGGACCCGGCAGACAGGGAGGGTCCGTGTCCCCCTACCCATCCTTCGGCTGGAGGCCAGTCGCCATAGACTGATTCAAATCTCAACAAAATACTGAGACTAAATAAGTCCCATTCTCAGAGAGAGAAGGACATTGTGGACCTGGGAGTACCCACCAGGGCAGGATGGCCAAGCCCCAAACTCGTGGGGTCGGACCACAAGGGGGTCGGGGACAAGCTGTACACCACTGGGGGAGAGGGAGTGGGATGGAAAGAAGGGGAACTACATTGGTGGAACCCCTCTTCTGTAAGAGTGAATAAAAGCACGGTGGACACCCGTATGAGGGGCATGGCATGATAGGCTCCTTTAAAAAATCCAATGACTCAGGATCCTGTGCCGCCATTTTAAACTCCCTTCCCCCTGGCCTCCCCAGAGCATGGGGAAAGAAGGGTAATCAAGAAAGCGTGCGCACTATTGTGGGCAGGGGTGCACTTTCTCGTCTTCCCTTCCTTCTCCATGCTGCCTGCCTTCCTTCCTGCAGCATGGGGCACAAGTCCTGAGAGCCAGATCTGGCATGGAGCCACAGTACTTCTCCCCTGTGCCCCCCCCCCCCCGCCCACTCTGCAGGAAGCCAGAGCTAGCTCTATTTTTGTAGGAGGCAGAAAGCTGAAGCGCCACTGCAGGCTCCTCATTAGAAGTGGGGCAGAGCAAGGGGGGCTGGGAACACCTCGTGAACGACTGGCAGTGCCCCCATGATCGACCAGTTGATCGTGATCTACTGGTTGGTGACCACGGCCCTACATCATGTTTCTACAAAGCCATGAACAACACTCAGAGAAGGTAAAGAAGGCCCCTTTTAATTGCCCAATGGCCATTTTTTCCTACACAAGCTTTTTGACCATAATGGATGAGAAACTGGAACCCACAAAAAGGACTCTGAGACGCATCCCTGACAACAATCCTAGCCTAGGCAAATGGGAGAATCCTTGTGCACAAAATCAGCACAAACTATGGCAAGACTCTCAAATTCTGAAGTGCAGCATTAGTTCTTGATTCATGATCTTTATTGACAGGAGGGATGTAAGTGACTAGTTGACTATCTGATAAACAAATGCTTATCTGATAGTTGACTAGTGAGTCGACTAGTCGTTCCTCCCCCCACCCCCTTGCTGCCTCTATCAGAGAGGGGAAGCTAGTGGTGGGGGGAGCCATCTTAAAAGCCGATTCCCCCAAGAACCGTCTCTGTGGGGAGGATGCAGGGGTGCTGCAGGGAACTGGCAGAGCTTCCATGCTACATTTCACAGGTGGAGGCGCTGTTGTCGACTAGTCGAATAGTTGATGAAAATTCCATTGACTATTTGATTAGTTGATTAATCTAAATTTAACAGCCTTAATTGACAGAGGTGACAGCAAGGGGTGGCAAGAGCTGGGTGTGCTCTGGCAAAAGCAAGCCAGGGAATGCTGTTCAAAGCCGGCCAGGGCACGGTTTACGATGAGCTTTCCCAGCCAGGCTCCTGCTGCCGCAGGATAGTGCTAGTGACCAGGCAAACACAGCCATGTGAGTTAGCAGGCAGGTTAAAGGGTCCTGCTGGGGGTGTGCTGTAGGGGAACTGTGTGCCAGGTAGTGCATGTGCCATCCCTAGCATGCCCTGTTGCCAGTGGACTCTGGGAAAAAGCCAGGGAGGTGTCTCAGACTTCTGCCCATTTCCCTGCACAGTGCCCCCATACAGATGGTCCACAGATCCCTTGTAGCAGTGGCAAATATGGTAACTTGGCTGCATGCCTCCCCTCCGACACTGTCCCCCTGCCCCCAGACTCCTGCCATGGCTCCTGCACCCTGAGATGATTTTAAGAATATCTTTTTTCTGGTGGCAAAGGCAACATGCCACATGTATTGCAAATATAGTACAGAAATCCACCCCATGCTCCATTCCTTGATGTGGTAAGGTAGCTTGTGTGTCTCAATGACCTGGAGAGCTATGCCAGCAGGAGCTACAGCTCCTGGAAGGGTCACCCAAACTGGACAGGTCAAAGGGTAGAGACCAGACAAATTTGGATCACCTCTCCCTGAGATAAAAGGGGTTGGCTTAGAGTTAACAACCCTATCCACAAAAAAAGCGAAAGTTACAGAAACATCTACAAAGAACCTAGAACTACACAAGTCTTGGGAGGTGTTGGCAATCCATATGGATTGAGTATGAAGCATGGCAGGGAAAGCCGAAAGGAAGCTGCCCGCAGATGACCCTTCTCTCATCCAGGACAACCACCCAGTTTGGTACGTGGAATGTTCGGACCATGTATCCGGTGGAGAAGACAGCACAGATCGCAGCAGAGATGAAACAGCACGAGCTTGCAGTTTTGGGCTTTGTACGGGGAGAGTTCGGCAAATGCAGTAATGTGCCTGAACCGCTATTGCTTACTGCTTGAACATTAGCAACCAAGCTAACAGGCCCAAAATAGGCCTAGACAGCATGACCAAGTCAGGGAGGGGAAAGAAGGGAGAGTTTGGGTGCCACAGAGAGGGCAGCTTCACCCTGCGTCCTTCCTGAGGCCCAAATCTCTAGAGAAATAGCTGAGCTATACATTAAGAAAAACAGGAAGTTTGTCTAAATGCCCTAAGACACATATCTATCAGGGCCCCCGAGCAAGGAGTCTCTGAAAAGGAAAAAACGCATCTGGTGAAAGTGATGATCAGAAGAAAACCTCTTGCCTAACCTTTAAAAAGTGCTTGCCTAAGAAGTTTGAGTGACATGTTATTGAAATACTAATGGATAAATAGGGAAGGAAAGTTTGAGTTAGCGGGGCAACAATTTTGGGAACACTTACCTGTAGAGGTTCAGTGTCAACACTGCTTCTCAGTGGGGGGAGGGACATCAGCTTGGGGCCTTGGCTGGGAGAGACCAGCTGAACTGGCCCAGCAGGACCAGGCACTGAGGAGCCCCAGACAGCAGGAAGCCAAGTGGCAGTGGCTGTGTCAGTACCCAGGGAGGCACCCCTGAGAGGTCATCTCTTACTGCACCCCATCACAGCCGCCCACAGCCTGAGACCACTACACATGGTGGAGAACATGGGCAATGCTGACATCCCTAATATAAGGGGTTTGTTGAGGTGTGGGGAGATTTAGGGGTGGAACCCTGAACCAACAATCAATGAAGCAGCCAATTAAGTTTTTAGTTGAAAACCAGAAGCAGCAGCAATAGACTTTGTTGCAGCAACTGGCTACCCATTAGCAACTGCTGCTCCAACAGCTGACAATGCAGCAATACAAGGAGACGCAGCAGCTGGCTGCACTAGTCCCCCAAACAGCGAATCTCCAGAAAGAGGTTAGCCAGGAGTGTCTGGCCGTGATGCCACCAATTTGGCTGTAGAAAATGGGACCGGAGGACAACCCGGAGGCCTTCTTAGAGACATTTGAAAGAGTGGCCACCGTGGCCAGGTGGGCCCCGGAACAGTGGGCAGTGATCATAGCCCCATATTTAACAGGCCTCGCACACACTGTCTATAAAGGCCTCCTCCTGGAGGAGGCCCACGATTATGGGCAAGTAAAAGCTGCCATCTTTGATGTGTTGGACGTTAACCCCGATGCCTTCTACTGACACCTCCGGATAACTACATACCTGCCAGGGGCTTGCCCATGAGCCGTGGCCCAGGAGGTCAGGGATCTGGCCAGCTGGTGGCTTCGCCCAGAACAACGCACAGTGTTTGAGCTGGTCAAAGAGATCACTCGAGAACAGTTTGTTCATATCCTGCCACCCAGGGGGCAAGCCTGGATACTCCACCACCACCCCACGACCCTGAGTGGGCTGTAAGCTTCATGGAGGACTTCTTGGAGGCTGACGCCCCCATTGGCCTGGGACTCGGAGGGATGACCCCTACCTCCAGACCGGGCCCTGCTACTGAAGGTCCGAGGATAGGACCTCAGCAGGGACCCCAAGGAGAGGGCCCACCCCCGGAGACTCGCAGGAGTGGCCAAGCTCAGAATCACAGCCAGCCAGCCAGGGTACTGCATCCAGTGTCATTGAACACTAGCCCCAGAGGAACCTGGGCGAAGACAGATGGACTGTCCAGGAGTGGTCCACACTATGGAGTTAGACCCAAGTGGGACCCTGTTTTTCCTGCGGTTGATACAGGCATTTGCGAAGGGCTGTACCAACATCCCGGCTACAGGTCACCTGGGGCATGAGAAGACCCTTGCACTAGTCCTGTCCTGTGTTTTTTTGGCCAGGGGTCCACCAAGAAGTCTGGGACTATTGCATATGTGTCCTACCTGTCAGCTTGCTAAGGGCTTGCAAGTCCTAAAGGCTCCCCTGATCCTACTCCCGTTGATGGGCACCCCATTTGAGCAAGTGACCATGGAAATCATGGGGCCCTTGCCCAAGAGTACGGCCACATTCCGGTACATCTTGGTTTTACTGGACTATGCAACCCGGTCCCCAAAAGTCATTCCTCTGTGGAATATCCATGCCCGAACCATCGCAGCAGAAATGGTAAAAATATTTGCCAGAGTGGGACTCCCGTAGGAACTTCTCACCTACCAGGGGACAAATTTTACCTCCAGGCTCCTGCGACAGGTTCGTGCCCTCCTCGGCATCAAGAAGCTCCAGACATCCGTGTATCATCCCCAAACTGACAATCTCGTTGAGCAATTTAACAGGACCCTGAAGAAAATGCTGTGAAGGTTCCCCGGCAAGAGCTACAGCATTGGGACCAGATGCTCCCACTGCTACTCCTAGCCATCCGCGAGGTGCCCCAGGCCTCAAAGTGCTTCTCCCCCCTTGAATTGCTTTATGTTCATCAATCTAAGGTAGTCCTCGACTTGGTGCGCGATGAGTGACAACAATGACAGCCTGCTTTCCAGAGCTTGCTATAATACGTGCTGGAGTTGCAGGATTGACTTGCGCTAGTAAGGGCTTTTAGCCCAGGAAAACCTCCAAACAGTCCAGAGGTCCCAAGAAAGGCAATATAATAGGGGGGCCCAGGAGCGTACCTTTAAACCCAGGGAAAAGGTAGTGCTACTCTTACCGACAGATGAGTCGAAGCTCTTAGCCTGCTGTCAGGAACCCTAGGAGGTGATCCATCAGTTGGCCCTGTGACCTACAAAATCTACCAGTTGGATCACCAACGGAAAAAACAAATATAACATGTGAACCTTTTAAAGCCCTGGCAGGTCACAGAAGGACTAATGATCGCCCCTCAGCCCCAGACCCTGCCTTAGGTCCCCAGGTGACAGACCTAGATATCCAAGAACAAGGGGAGGAGCTTGTGCTTGGAAACACCCTGTTTTCCCAATAGCGCGAGGTGGCCTACCGCCTGCTAGATGTCTTTCAGAAGGTGTTTACTACCCACCCTGAATGTATGACCATCATCTACCACAATGTCCAAACAACCCCGGGGACCATAGTCCAGGAAGCAGCCCACCTTCTTCCCCGGCAAAGGCGGGAAGTGGTACAGAAGGCAGTCCAGATGATGCTGGAGCTGTGTGTAATGGAACCCTCCCAGAGCAAGTAGTGGAGCCCCATCTTGCTGGTCCCTAAACCTGATGGGTCCCTGAGATTCTGTATAGATTTTTGCAAGTTAAACACAATTTCCAAATTTGACACCTATCCAGTGCCCCGGGTGGATGAATTATTGGAATGTCTAGGGACAGCCAAATATATCACAACGTTAGACTTGACCAAGGGGTAATGGCAAATTCTCCTCGACCCCTGCTCGAGAGCAAAGACTGCATTTGCCACCCCCATTGGTCTGTACCACTTTGTCTGAATGCCTTTCAGCCAACATGGTGGCCGCTGCAACATTTCAGCGGCTTATGGACTGTCTTTGAAACACCCACGCCAAATACGTGGTGGCCTAATTGGATAACGCGGTAATATACAGCCAGGACTGGCACACCCACCTAAAGCGAGTAATGGCCATCCTTCGGACCCTGCAGCAGGCTGGACTGATAGACAACCCAAAAAAATGTAGGGTTGGTTGGCAAGAAACAACTTATTTGGGGTACACCCCCTGGCAGGGGACAGGTCCTTCCACTTGTAGGGAAAGTTCAAGCACTGCAGGACTGGCTGGCTCCAAAGACCAAGCGTCAAGTCCAGCATTTTTTGGGCCTGGCCGGCTACTATAGATGCTTCTTCCTGCAGTTCGTGACCATTGCAGCCCCTCTCACCTCACTCCTAAAGAAGGACAACCCTTGACAGGTCCATTAGATGGTGAAGTTCAAGGTTGCCTTTGACACTCTGAAGAGGACTCTGTCCAAGGTACCGGTGCTTTTCAGCCTGGACTTTGATAAAGAGTTCCTGCTACAAACAGATGCCTCAGAGATGGGGTTAGGAGCAGTCTTCTCCCAGGATGTGGATGGAGAGGAACAACCCATCCTATCTTTGAGCCAGAAGCTGTTCCCACAGGAGTGCAAATACTCCACCATCGAAAAGGATGCCTTAGTTGTCAAATGGGCCATTGAGGTCCTCCATTATTATTTGCTGGGTGCCCCCTTTCCGTTAGTGACTGATCATGCTGCTCTGCAGTGGCTACACTGCATGAAGGACACCAATGCCCACCTCACACGCTGGTACCTGACTTCGCAGCAGTACACCTTCATGGTCCAACACCAATTCAGTAAGGACCATGAAAATGCTGACTTTTTTCTCCTGACCCAGGGAAGGGTTGGAATCCAGCCTCAGAGCCCCGAGGCTGGACTTGAGGGGTGGAGGAGTGTAGTGATGACCCAGAAGGGGAACTTCCCCTAAAGACCTCTTGGTGGGCAGTGCCAGAGTGCTTCAGCCGCACCCACAGAAGGCAGAAGGGTGGGATCAGAAGTATACAAGAGGGAGCTCAATTGAAGCCCTGCAGCGGAGATGAAAGGAGGCTCAGTAGCAGCTCCAGAGGCAAAGGAGAACCTCACCCTGCTAACCCCAGTGGGACAACTGGGTTGGGATGCCGGGACCACTGCTGTACCCTGAGGACTGCTTCAGGCTGCCGCAACCACTGATAGAGCCCAGTGACCACGGGAGATTGCAGAGACCCCCTACTGAGGCCTGAGGCCTACCCTGGACCCCCAGGAACCAGACCAGGCCCAGAAGAATGGGCTAGGCCCCCTGGACCTCTGCTTGATCCAACCGAGGAGGAACCTACAGACACCCTGCCAGCTCCTTTGACCCCCGCAGAGCCTGCCAACCAGAGCTGAAGCAGGGTAGGACCCAGAGGAACTGGAAAGTGGCCCAAGGAGAGCCGACTTAGTGCTGGAAGAGGACATGGAGGTCAGCTGGGCTGCAGGTTTTGCTCCGGATCCTGGATGCCCACTGACCGGACTGGCGTGTTGCAGCCAAGAGCCCCGCCAACCCAGAGGCAGATAGTGCTGCTGCTGATAGGGCCCTGGGCTGGGACACAGTGGAGTGACTGGACCTGTGTCCCTCCCTACCACCCTTTTCGCTTGGGTGGCAGGTTCCCCCTGAAGGGAGAAACTAACTGCACCTGACAGTTCTCTGCCAGCAAGGAGACCCAACCCCCTGGCTCAGCCTGCAGACAGGCCAGCGCCCTTGGATCCTTTGAATTATATACCATTTGTTCACTCACCCCGCCCCAATCCCAGGGCCTGGCTCATAAGCTGCTTGACTGCAGCCCCACTCTGACCCAGGTCCCAGGATTATAAACTGCGACTATTTGTTTGTTCACCCTGCCCTGACCCTGCGATGGGGCTCTGAGACTGGCTGTGGGCAGGCGGCGAGGCCACCCACAGCCTGAGACCTCTATAGCTCATACTACAAAGCTATCGATGGTGAAATGGCTCTGAGCCAATAGTAGGTTGCCTAATGGGGACGCGCTACTTCAGACTATATTCAATTATTCCCCATAGTGAAGACACAGACCTTTGATTTCGCAAAATTGGATGCCCAGAAATTAAACATAGTAGATTCAACTTTATCTCATGGTGTAGACATGTCCTAAGTGTCCATTCCTCACAAATAAAGGGAATCCATAAGCAACATTTTCCTAACCCCTACATGTTCCCAGGACACCATCCTGTGACATGACCTGTGAACCCTCCCCCCTCCTCAAGTCATCTCCAGCCCAGGAGCACATATGCCTAGGCGCTCCAAAAACCTGAACAAGAGCTCTGTTCTCCAGCTATTCCTCCCCTGGTCTGCCAGTGTCACACCCATATCCCTGAGAAAAGACTTGAGGTACAGACCCATAGGTACAAAGGGAACTCATTTAATTGATGGTTTTTATTTCCTCTCCAGCTCAACAATGAGGAACTTGTTCTTGGTCTTCAGTGACTGGTAAAGAGGCTCTTTGCAATCCCAGTCCCAGCTTGGCATGAACTGATACAGCTTCCACATCTTGTCTGGATTAGTTTTCTCAGCTCTCGTACTCTGGTATTACTCTTCATCTAGCTCAGTTTCATAGGTCAGGAATGGTCCACTTCTGGAGGAGACAACAAAAGAGAATGAACTGTCAGAATCTAAAGCTGTCACGTTCCAGGCAGCCTTGAAGCCCTGACCGCTGTCCAATTCCTGTCCTCAGAATCTCCTACTCTGAACATCAGAATTCTTTCTATCATCATCTCCAGATTCTAGTGTTCTGATCTACCTATTCACTATAGATTGTGCAACATTTCACTGGCTAGTTAATATAATTCTTAAAAAACACTATGGCTACGTCTACACTGGCAGCTTCTTGCACAAGAACTGTTTTGCGGAAGAGTTCTTGCTCAAAAAGTCTTCCACAAGAGCACGTCTACACTGGCATGTGCTTTTGCACAAGAAATGTGCTTTTGCGCAAGAGCATCTATGGCAGTGTGGACGCTCTCTTGCGCAAGAAAGCTCTAATGGCCATTTTAGCCACACGGGTTTCTTGCGCAAGAAATTCATGTTGCCTGTCTACACTGCCCTCTTGCGCAATAGCTCTTGAGCAAGAGGGCTTATTCCTCATGGGGAGAGGAATAACTCTTCCAGAAGAAGCCCTGTTTTCCGACACTAGACTGTAAATTTACTTGCGCAAGAACACACGTGCAGTGTAACATCCGGCAAAGTTTTGCACAAGAACAGCTATTCTTGCGCAAGAAGCCGCCAGTGTAGAGGTAGCCTACAGATATAACAATAAACAGATCCAATTAGGTTTAAAAAATTAGAGAGGAAGCGTTTCAGCCCATGCTCCCAAATAACATTAACTCTGCCCTGAGTGGGAATCTCAGTTTACTCTTTCACTGTTGGGTTTATTATTTGTTTCATGCATACATGCCTTGGATACTAAGCCAGCTGTGCTGTTATCTTTCCTCCCGACAGTAAGTCATCTGATATCAGAAGCAATATACTTAATGACACCTGGACATATGGTCTTTGCTACAATGTGGAATCACTAAAATGAATTGTGAGGAGTGGCTGAGCACCATCTACAGGTTATTGAATCACCCTCAGCAGATGTCAATATCATAATTTAGGGAAATATGAATACTTGCTTTCACCTTGCTGTGTCATGGATTTGCATTCCATGGTGTTGTGTGTAGGCACACAGAGAATGTAAAGTACTTCAGTCGCAGGCCTGAGGGTTACTAGTCAGGGCTGTACTGTAATAGACAGATATAGCATAGACCACCACCCCTTCCTTTTGTAAATGGCAGAAAATCCTACCGGTGAGAATAGGACATTAAGAGCGAGGCATCCCTAATGTATTGTTATGGCCCATTTCACTCTATTGCAAGTTAGGTCTACTTTCTTCAGCAGGGTCCCTGGATGTACAGCATGACAATCCTGAAACCTAATTGTATAGCTTGAGATGGGGGCAATATAATAGAAATAAGCACTTGCAAAGACCATTGTTTCCCATGCTTTTGAAAGTTGAGCCCCCCTTTAGGGAACTGAAACCTCCAACCTTAACTCTATCTGTTGTAATCAGTCTCCTCCTTCTCCCAATTTACTCTCAATCATAAATCATGGACCTCTACTAGCCAAAAGAAGCACCACTATAGATTTAAACAGCAGGCAAGTGGCAAATGTCTATGGAGGTTCAGGGACCACTTAGGTCTGACAGAGAGGTTGGCATTGACATGAGCAGGGGTCTGCATGGCTCTCCTCTGTGAACTCTCTGCTTCCTGCCATGCCACAGTGGTACTCAGATGCGTGGTGGCTGATCAGATAACCTCCTTATCACAATTCTGGTTGTGCTGCTGGCTGAAACACTGGAGGGACCGGTCCACATTCCAGACTATGACTTTCTGCCTAAGGGAGAGGGGACATCCCAACTGAATTAAGTTTTAAATATCATAGGAGTTTAGCTTCAAGTTACAGATCTTTGGTTCTCTATCCCAGCCTTAGCCTAAGTTACAGCAGTCTAGAGGCTGTTCTAACTTGTGCCAGTTGCTACTGGACTCCATCAAACTGTGCTGCAGCTGAGGTGCACCCCAGTTACTCCTCCTCCTCCCCCCCCCCAACCCCCGAGACACTTGGCTCTGCACTGCTCTGTTGGCTCTATAGCCACCGAGGTCTCCTCCACACTGAGGATTTCTTCAGATGGAGAGTTACCGGCTGTCTCTGCTCCCCTTGTGCCAGCTGAGTGGTAAAAAGGAGTGGAACATTTCAGAGACTCTGGCCCACTCTGAGCATCTCTGCTCTGTGTCCTCTGGCTTCCTGCTGGGACTCAGAGCTTGTCACTCCTGCCGTCAGCCTGTTTCTGCTCCTGTTGCTGCTGCCCTGGAGGAGATTCTTGGAGGAGACTCCCAGGTTCTCTTGCAACTTTAGGTTTCTTACCTCTCTAGCTCTTCTTTTAGTTTTGTTGCAGAATCTCGGAGGTTGATACGCATGAAAAAATAGATGGTTGCCTCTACTGCAAAATCTGTACCATAGAATTCCATCAGGAGGTTCTTAGTGTCTATCCTGTTGGCGTTCTCCAGCCGACCTCGGGGGATGGGACCCACTCCCCTAGAGGTAGAGCGTGAGAGTTTGTCTTTAAATCTATTGAAGTCTTCCTGAGAAAGGTTGTCAAGGGCACTTAGAAGCAGGTCACTGATTCTGCTTTCGTTTTCCATCACCAGGTATCAGAAAGGGAAACTACAATATAATACAAATTGCTGTTATTAATTAATATGGAATAATCACAATATTTCCCCCATAGAGAAAAGAAATATAACATTGGGGTTCATAACTCCTTGGTGCTTTGCCTCACAAAGGACTCGCCAGAGACAATGCCTGCAAAACCTGTTGCAGATCTAGGAGGAAAGGTGATATGATAATAATACTATTTATCGCCCCAATGGATTTGAAAACACAAAGGTGGCTCCTCCTTACAATTAAAAATATTTCAGAAAACAACCAAATACAGACCAGAATCTGTACATCACAGTCCTGGAGCATGAGGACCTGTGTGCTGAGAGACCCACTGTTAGCTTTGCAGGTTCTCACCGGGTTTTGGGTACCAGAGCAGCAAGGTGAAGGGCAGCAACTGTAACTTCTGAAATACTGACTCAGGCACATTCTGGCTGGTCTCACAACTGTATAAAGTGTAACTTGTTCAGATGAGAAGTATCCTCTCCCCAGACAATGATGCATTTACCATTAGCCAGACAGCTATGAGAAACAACCACCCTTAAAACCCTCAGTTAAATTGTTCTCTCAGTCTTCTCGGTGCTTATACACAGGTGCCCAGAGACTCTAGACAGAAGTAGAGAAACATTTTGCTCAAAGGTTATTTCTGCAGTAAAGAAAATGAAAAAAAAATCTCTGGTTAAAGCTGAACTTCAGAGCTTTCTGAATTTACTCATGTTTTTGCAACCTTCCTGGTACCCTCCTCCCACGTTTTGTCTGGTTTTGATTCCTGCTTGAAACACGCCTTTTGGGCACACTCAATGGCTCGATGGCTAGCTGGCAGCCACTATCCACAGGGAGACCCCATGGGCCTTATCTGGGCACCAGTTTTGTTCAACATCTTCATTAATGATCTGGATAATGGATTGGTTGGCACCCTAAGCAAGTTCCTGAATGACACTAAGCTAGGGGGAGAGGTAGATACATTGGAGGGCAGGGATAGGATCTAGAGTGACTTTCACAAATTGGAGGATAGAGCCACAAAAAATCTGACGAGGTTCAACAAGGACAAGTGCAGAGTCCTAAACTTAGGACAGACAAATCCCAAACACTGCTACAGGTTGGCGACCTACTAGCTAAGTGGCAGTTCTGACAAAAAAGACTTGGGGACTATAGTAGATGAGAAGCTGGACAGTAAACAATGTGCCCTTGTAGCCAAGAAGGCTAATGGCATATTGGCCTGCATTAGTAGGAGCATTGCCAGCAGCTCGAGGGACATGATTTGGCGTCAGGGGGCCAAGGTCGGCTGCTGGAGTCCATGGCTGTATTCGGTGTGGGGGGGGCGAGGTCGGTCACAAGAGACTAGGGGGCATGATCAGCATTGGGGGGGTCTGAGGTCAGATACCAGAGCCTGGGGGGGGCGTGATCAATGTCAGAGGGCTGAGGTTGGCTGCCAGCACCAGGGGGCGCAATCGGTTTCAGGGTGGACAATAGTGAGTCCATATCTGGATTATTGCATCCACTACAGAAAGGATGTGGACAAATTGGAGTCCAGGGGAGGGAAACGAAAATTATTAGGAGCTTGGTGAGCATGACTTACGAGAAGAGGGTGAGGAAAGAATGGTTATTTACCTCATAACTGCTGTTCTTCGAGATGTGTTGCTCATGTCCATTCCATGAAGGTGTGCATGCTTTGTGTGCACACATCGCCAGAAATTTTATCTTAGCAGTACCCATTGGACCAGTAGGAGAAACCCCTGGACTTGCACCAGTATACCAGCCAATATATACCCCTGCTGGCCCTCTACACCGCCCCCTTCCCCTCGGTTCCTTCTTACCGGACTACTCCGAGGAAGGGGAGGCAGGCAGGATTTGGAATGGACATGAGCAACACATCTCGAAGAACAACATTTACAAGGCAAGTAACCATTCTTTCTTCTTCGAGTGTTTGCTCATGTCCATTCCATGTAGGTGATTCCAAAGCAGAAACCCCAGGAGGCAGGATCAGAATTCTAACCTTCTACTGAGAGGAGGTCAGCCCTACCCAAGGCAGCATCCTCCCTGGCCTGTGTCAGCGCGCAGTTATTAGCGAAGATGTGTACAGAGGACCACGTGGCGGCCCTGCAGATGTCCAGAATCAGGACCTGAGCCACGAAAGCTGCAAAGGAGGCCTGCGCTCTCATAGAGTGGGCCATGAGGGGAGGAGCTGAGACCCCCTGGCAGCCTGCAGAATTCCCTAATGCATGCCGTGATCCAGGATGAGATCCTTTGCGTGGAAACTGGCTGGCCCTTCAGGTGCTCTGCGATGGCAACAAAGAGCTGGGGCGAATTGCAGAAGGACTTTGTTCTCTCCAGATAAAAGGCCTAGGCCCTCCTAACAGCCAAAGTTTGCAGCACCTGTTCTTTACCCGACGCATGGGGTTTGGGGTAAAAGACTGGCAGGAAAATGTCCTGAGACACATGGAAGTTCGACACCACCTTAGGCAAAAATGCAGGGTGGGAGCATAACCTGACTTTGTCCTTAAAGAAAACTGTGTAGGGAGGGTCTGAAGTGAGAGCCCTGAGCTCAGACATGCACCTGACTGACGTGATGGCCACCAGCAAGGACACCTTGTAGGATAGGTGTAGCAATGAACATGTTGCCTGAGATTCAAATGGAGGTCCAATGAGTTTGGACAGGACCAAGTTAAGATTCCACTGGGGGGATGGGCTGCCAAACATGTGGCTAAAGCCTGTCAAGGCCCTTTAAAAACCTGTTTACCATTGAGTCCGCAAACAGGGTCTTGCCCCTGGCACCCGGGTGAAAAGTGGAGATAGCTGCTAGGTGGACCTTAATCGAAGAGGAGGATAATCCCTGAAGCCTGACGTCCAAAATGTAGTCAAGGACCAGGGCATCCATAGGGGGGGACCCCACTCTGGGTAGACCTGATATAAAACCACTTCCACTTAGCCAAATAAGTAGCCCTAGTGGAAGGTTTCCTGCTCCCCAACAACACCTGCTGCACACGGGCCGAACACTGAAGTTCCACTGCTATCAGTTCCACTGCTATCAGTTCCATGCCATCAGGTGCAGGGACCGCAGGTCTGGATGGCGAAGCCTGCCGGAGTCCTGTATGATCAGGTCAGGGGCTAGCGGGAGCGCGATTGGCCTGTCGCATGACAGACTCAGGAGGGTGGAGAACCAATGCTGCCTGGGCCATGCGGGCTCAATGAGGATCAAGGACACCCTGAATTCCTGAAGCCACAGGTGGGTCAATGGGAACGGTGGGAATGCGTACCACAGACCCCTGGGCCAGGGAATTAGCAACGCATCTCCCAGAGAGCCCCTTCCCAGACTCATGAGGGAACAGAACCCCAAGCACTTCCTGTTCTGGCGTGTGGCAAACAGGTCCAGACGGGGAAACCCCCACCTGTGGAAAATGTCCAGGGCTACATCCCCCCTGAGCTGGGGTATGAATACCCAGAGACTTTAGGGTGGCCCGAGTATCTTTGAAACCATGCAGATGTTGGTCTGTGATGGATTTTGTCCGGGCGCGAGCGCTCACTCGCAGCCGCAGGGATGAGGCCCAGCGAGCCCACCGTCTCAGAGACCCGGGGCACGGCGGCTATACGGGTGTGAGCTCCCAACTCCCCCTTCTGGGCTGAGCGGGGCCCAGCGAGCCCACCATCCGGGGTACCCCGCGACCCTTCCCCCTCCCAGGGAGTCCGTATTCTTTACCCAAGTATCACTGGGGCAGACGCCCCTCCCAAGATTCCTTAGTTTGGTATCAGGTCATTGTGTAAATGGGAAGCAATGAGGGTGGGGGCTAGGGGGACCCAGGACCACCCTCTCCACCGGGTCCCAGCCCGGGGCCCTAAGGGTTCGGGTATCACCCTTACCCAGCTGACGGGGTCCCACCCCGTAACACGTCAGCCCACGGGCGCCAAAAGCACTCTGCCCCGGGCTGCTTCCTAGCCTCCCTCGGTCTGTTGGTCTCCTGCCCCGGCATCCAGGGACCTACCACTCCGACGGGGTTCTCGGGCTCCTTGTCGCCGCTCTCCGGTACTCCTACCTCAAGCGCGGGGGAAGGAACCGCTGCCCCACGGTCCTCCTCCTCCTCCTGCTTTCCGGGCGCTTTTTGAAGCCCCCGCCAGGACTTGTTCCGCCCTCCTCTGCCCCTCCCCCAACTTCCCAATGCACAAAGCGTCAGGTTCCTGGGGGCAGGGTTGCATCACAGCGCGCCGAGGGGGATGAGCGGTAGTCCACCCCTTGCCGTCGGCCGGCGTCCCCTCTCGGCGCCAGTTTGCCCTGCCTGGTGCGGGGTCGGCGGGGCCAGTGCTCCGGTTGCATGCCTGCCACGGTGTGCCTCCTCGCCCTCCCTCCGGGGCCGGGGCCGGCGTCCCGCCGCGTCTAGTGTGGGCTGTGGCTGGCCTGTCACATGGTCTGTCTTTTCAGAAAATAGGGATGGGCCTTCAAAGGGGAGGTCCTGAATGGTGTTCTGCATTTCAGGGGGTGCCCTGGATCCCTGCAACCAGGAGCTACGGCACATAACCACCCCCATAGCCATGGCACTTGCAGCAGCAGCGTTGAGGACAGCAGCGTGTGCCACCCTGACAGCACTCACCTGATGATCCCTCCCTGGCATCAGATGATGCCTGGGAGATGTCCCAGGCCTGGGGTACCATCTCCAGGCTGAGGGTGACCATACTGTGGGTGTCCTCCTTGGCCAGCTGCTGTCCCTCCTCTTCCTCCTACTCCTTCTCCTCCTCCTCCTCAAGGTGCTACGGCTGGGTGATGACAGGTGTCTCCAGGCCTGAGTCCACCAGAATGGGTGGGGACAGGGCTTGCCCACCACCCAGTATCTGGTGGAGTTCTTTGTAATAGGGGCAGTAGTGTCATCCTGCCCCAGAACGAGAGCTGTGCTCCCTGGCCCATGCATACCCTTGCAGGAGCTCCTTGACTGTGCACCGGACTTGGCTGAGGGTGCGAGGGTGGTGTCCTCATTGGGCAAGGGCTTCGGCCATCCAGCCATATATGTCCGCATTCCTGCGCCATGAGCTAAGATCCTGGAGGGTCTCCTGCTCCCCCCAAAACTCCAGGAGGGCCAGGATCTTAGCCTGGCATTTCATACCCCTGGGTAGGTTGGAAGAGCCCTAGGGCTGCTCCCTGTGCTGGCCAGGGGGGCCTCAGGGGCTTGTGGCTGTGCCATGGCTCCTGATTGCTGTGCCAGGGAGAGCCACGCAGTCAGGATGCTGCTCTGATGCTGGCTCCCTCTTCCGTGTCCACACACGCCTTCTTCCGAAAAAGCTCTTTCAGAAAAGGCGTTATTCTTCATAGAAAGAGGATTACCAATGTCAGGAAAACCCCTTTTGAAAGAACGCAAATTCTGTGTGGACACAAGTGACGTTTTCAGAAAAAGGCCGTTCTTCCAAAAAAACCCTGTAGTCTAGACATACCTCTGGTGTAAGCTTTGTTGCAATTATATGAGTGTAACATATTCAGATAATTGGGAAATGTGCAGATACCATCAAGCTGGGAGGGGTTGCAGCTGCTTTGGAGGATAGGATCATAATTTAAAATGATCTGGACTATCTGCAGCAAAGGTCTGAGGTAAATAGGATGAAGTCCAGTAAGAACAAATGCAAAGTACTCTACTTTGGGAGGAACAGTCACATATACAAAATGGGAAGTGACTGTCTAGGAAGGAGTTCTGCAGAAGGGGATCTAAGAGTCATAGTGGGCCACAAGCTAAACATGAGCCAACAGTGTGACAGTGTTGCAAAAAAAGCAAACATCATTTTAGGATGCATTAAAAGGAGTGTTGTGAGCATTCTTCCCCTCTACTCTGCACTGAGCAGGCCTCAACTGGAGTATTGTGTGCAGTTCTGGGCACCACATAGGGTTACCAGGTGTCCGGTATTCACCTGGACAGTCTGGTATGTTCGCCTCCTGCCCGGTAAAAAAATTCAGAGAATACCGGACACCTAAGATGTCCGGTATTTTCTGAATTTTTCCCCTGCCAGGAGGTGAAAATGTCGGGCACCTGGCAACCCTACAAACACTCAGCGCCCGGACTCCCCGCCCCCAACCTCCTCAGCCCCCAACACCCCAGCCCCCAACCCCAGCCTCCCCAAGGCTGCCAGCACAAAATGGCTGCTGGCCAAAAGACCTAATAAGTCCTTGGAGTCCTTTCTTTTTTTTTTGCTCAACAACTTTGGTCTTCCCTCCTTTTTTTCCCCTTCAACAGAATTCTTTCCCGGTGTTTTTTTATAGGGGGGGGGGGTGTTCGGTATTTTTGTTTCAACCATCTGGCAACCCTAGCTCCACATTTCAGGAAAGATGTGGACAAATTGGAGAAGGGCCATAGAAAAGCAAGAAAAAATTATTAAAGGGCTAGAAAACATGAGCTATTAGGGAAGATTGAAAGAACTGGATTGGTTTAGTCTAGAAAAGGGAGGGTATGTCTACACTAGCCCCCTAGTTCGAACTAGGGAGGCTAATGAGGGCGACCGAAATTGCAAATGAAGCGCGGGATTTAAATATCCCATGCTTCATTAGCATGTTCGACCAGTCGCCATTTTGAAATTGACTAGCCTGGAATAACTGCCCGGCGTCTACGGCAGTGAAAGGAGTTCGAAGTAAACCCTAACTCCGAATTAGCTGTTATTCCTCCTGGAATGAGGTTTAACAGCTAATTCGAATTAAGGGCTTTACTTGAACTCCCATTTCACTGCCGCGTGTAGATGCGGTGTCAGGCTAGATCAATTTCCAAAATGGCGACGGACGAACATGCTAATGAAGCATGGGATATTTAAATCGCGCTTCATTACTCGGTTGCCCTCATTAGCCTCCCTAGTTCGAACTAGGGGGCTAGTGTAGACATACCCAAAGGGAACATGATAGCAGCTTTCAAGTACCTAAAGGTTGTTGCAAGAGGAGGGAGAAAAATTATTCTTCACATCTGATGAGAGGACAAGAAGCAATGGGCTTAAATGGCAGCAAGGGAGGTTTAGATTGGACATTAGGAAAAGTTTTCTGTCAACGTGATTAAGCACTGGAATAAATTGCATAGGATTGGGAATCTCCGTCATTGGAGCTCTTTAAGAGCAGGTTAGACAGACATCTATATAGTACTTGGTCCTGCTGAGAAGGCAGGGGACTGGACTGATGATCTCTCAAGGTCCTTTCTAGTTCTAGGATTCTATGTTAACCTCACTCCAAATCAGCCCCGGCTTGCTGGTTTTCTGGCTTTACATGGCTTCCCCCTGATCTCACAGAGTTGTTTTACATCATACTTCCCCAGAGTCTGGGGTACATGACCCTGAGAATGCCTGGTCAGAGGCTGAGACCTCATAGCAATACCACTGCCCAGACCAGATACTGCTAGCATAAGTATTTCTGCCCTTCAGTAGAATTCTGCACAGAGCTACAAAACAATCCACATTTCAGCTACCAGTATAAAGCAGCCAGAATCGAAAGGAGAAAGGAGCACATGGTGAAACAGGTACCAGGTAACACAGGTAAGAAAGTTGTGAGAAAACCAAACCATACACAGATGCGGAGATTTTCAATCCAGAAAGGACCATTACTTCTCTTGTCTGACCTCCTGTATAACACAGTCCATTCCACCCAGTTTCTCCTGTACTGAGACCAAATCTTGCATTTGATTTAATGGCACTCAGCCTCAAGACTGTAAGCCATGAAGGATCCATCATTCCCAGAGGGGTGTAAAGCCAGCAGAGATGGCCATCTCAGGATTGCCCTGGCCAGGTGGCTTTCCCTAGATGCTCTGTGTCACCACTGCCCCAACCCTGATATAGGGCATATGGCCAGGAAAAGAAGGTACATCTGGAGCATTGCTCTGCTCCAATAATCTCTGGTTAGGAGTGTGACATAAACATGGCAAACAGTTGTCTTTGACACCCCTTTGAGTACTATGACAACTGGAACTCAGCTGGACACAAGAATATGGCTCAGCTGTAGCGCACCAGTAAACCTGAACTGAGAAACTCTTTTGAAACACTGTATCATTAAGGGTACATCTAGACTACAAGGCTTTTTCGGAAGAGCTCTTTCGAAAGAGCCTCTTTCGAAAGAGATCATCTAGACATCCACAAGACTTTGGAAAAAGCGATTCACTTTTTCGAAAGACAGCACCCAGGCAATCTGGAAGCTCTTTCAAAAAAAAGCCCTGTTTGCATTCAAGAACACCTTTTTTCAAAAGAGCTCTTTCAAGAAAAGGCATTCTTCCTTGTAAAATGAGGTTTACTGCTGTCGAAAAAAATGCCGTGTTCTTTGGATTTAATTTCGAAAGAACGTGATGGCAGTCTAGATGCAAGTGAAGTTTTTTCGAAAAAAACTGTGTGGTCTAGACATAGCCTAAGGAACACTGCAAAAGAGAGGGTTTGTGTAGCCTGGTCCAGGAGAATACAGCTAGGAGTAATGGGCTGCAATTAAATTAGAAAATATAGGCTGAAGCCAAAGAAAACCTTCTGGAATGTCAGAGCTACCATATCCTATTGAGGAAACGTCTTCAGAAAAGAAGTGGTTTGAGGACTTAATGAACACAAATAAATGTTGGAAATGGAATGGGGCTCATTCCTCCATAGTAAACTGATGGCCCATTTACAGGGCAATATCAATTTCCACAAGTTTAACTTTCTTCCAAAGTCTTAGATTTATAGTAATTTAGGAATGTGAGTGCGTTTTTTTTAAATGTATTATGCAAATGCCTTAAAAAGATTCCCTGGGGAAATTGGCAACTTTAGCTGTAGAAACCAAGGAAAGTAGCAAGGACAGAATAATCTGATCTAAGAATTTAGTAGTGTCTGGCATAGCACCTGCTGCACTTCGAAGAAAATACAGAAAAGGCCTGTCTCAACGCCTTCAGAGTTTTCTGAACTCTGTAAAAATCAAATACATTTTACTTCTTTTCCTTTTGTAATATTTATTTATTTAGAAGCTTAAATGGTTGAAAGAATGTTTGCTTTTTTATCCTCCTCTCACTGTACTGAAACAAAATCTGACAAGGTTATTTTGTGACTTTACAGCAGCAGCCATCTTATGAGCACTTACAGACACCATTTTACGAACCCTACCACTTCTGAAATGCCCAAATGTTTAACACAGTGGAACGTGGAGCTGACTAGTCTATCACAGATGGTAAGAGAAAACCAAAGAGATAACCTTGCAAACCAGGCCACCCTAAACAAAAACTACTTCATCTATAAAACACAAAGCTGGAAAAACAAACTAGGGACTCAATCGTGTAGTCCTCATTGCGGCAACATTTATATCTGTATTCCATTGCTGCCCCCAGTCCTCCCATTGTTTCAAAAGGGAGGAGTTACAAGCTGCCACTTAGGTGTGGAGAGTATCAGAGAGAAGGCTATTTCTCTCATAATTCATAACTGTTCCCATTCAGCTTCTTGGAGCCAGAATGACATAGAAGATCTTTCAGGGGGGTGGAGGGAAGGAAGATGGAAATGGAATACACAGGGGCTCCTCCCTTCTTTACTCCTAGTGCTGTGGGACCTGGTTCAGTTGTCCTTTCCTTGGGGAAGCAGAGAGGAACATTTCAACCTTCATTCGGTTTCAGCGCCTACCCCCACTGCCTCATCCCAGTTACTTTCTTTTGCTTATAATACAGCTCCAGAGATCTTCCAAGTGGTTTGGGAATTAGAGGAAATGGAATCCTTCATTCTCTCTGCTGGCTTTAGTATGAATATATAAACAAGCTACACAAATACATGAACTGGCAAAGATACACCCTCCATTTCCAGGAGGCAGCAGAGAAATTGCCACAACTATAAATTCCTTGGTCTAGCTGCATTGAAGATTCTGATTTTCTCCACAGAATTCAATTGACTTTAATATGATCTTAATTCACTACAATTATCTTACATCGTGGACTCACCTTACGGTACTGGAAAGAGCTTGTGTAGACTAGATGCTTTTCTGTCCAGAAATGGAGGACAGCGAGTCTCTACAATGTGCTTTTATCACAGAGCAGATTCACTTTTGACGGGAAATGCGGGAGTAGCCTGCATTTTGAAATCAGTTATGTAGCAAGTTGAAAGCCTGAACCAAATTCCCCTCCCACAGAGCCAGGCACCGGAGGAACTGGACTGGTAAGTTAATCTTACTTCTAAAGTGGCTGCTCCTGCCGCCCAGCCGGCTGCCTTAGCTTGCAGTGTGTACAGGGAGGCAGCAAGTGACCCAGCTCCTGGTTTGCTGCTCTAAGCGTCAGGCGGGCCCGCGCAGCATGCACTCCACTCTCACCCCAGCCTGGCGGCCCCCTAGCGTGGTGCCCAGGGGCAACTGCCCTCCCTTGCTATGCCTCTGACTCTTAGGCTCCATCTACACTGCAAGGTTTTTGTGCAAGAAATCTTTTGTGGAAGAGTTCTTGTGCAAAAACTTCTTGTGCAAAAACATGTTCACACCTCAAAGCGCATCACACATTGCATGGATGCTCTTGCACAAGAAAGCTCTGATGGTCATTCACAGAATGGCCATTGGAGCACCTGTGCTTTTTCCCATAGGGGTTTCTTGCGCAAGAAACCCCTCTGAAGCATCCACACTTGCCTTTTTGTGCAATAGCTGTAGCACAAAAGGGAGTTATGCCTCATAGAAGGAGGTTTACCGACACCGGCAAAAGCCCTCTGTTCTGCCGTTTTACTGCTGATTTACTTGCGCAAAAGTGCATTTGAAGTGTGGACACTCTGCAGGTTTTTGTGGAAAAACAGCCATTTTTGTGCAAAAACCAGTGTAGACGTAGCCATACAGAATCAAGATGCTGGTTTCTTTGGTCCCTCAAGACACAGGTAAGTTTTGGGTTCTCTCTCCTTTCTTTTTATACTTCAGTAAACTTGAAATGTATTTTTAGGGAAGTGAACCCAAACAAAGTATCTCTCTTGCTGGGGTGTAGATGCCCTGCTGTCATCCCAAAATTCAGCTACCCTGTCTCAAGAGGCAGGAAGGCTTCCTGGTACAGACTCCATGCTTGTTAACATTGTTGAGTGATCATCTGTGATTAATCTCCTGATGGCTTTGTTCAGCTGGCATGTAAGTGTGCTGCTCTTTGTCTGTTGTCACACCTTATTATTTTAGAATGAAGTACCATGAATTGTTCACACGGTGCACCACTTTCAAGAGCAAAAAATAAAGCATTAAGCATATAGACAATTGGGCAATTATCCCTTATATATTTATATATAATCTAATTTAAGGCCCACAAAGACTTTTATCTAGCCCTGACTAGCAGTCATCTCAAGTAGGGACTGATTTGGGGAGACCAGGCCCCCAGCCCTGTCCTTCTGCCCAAAGTCCCCACCCCTTCCTCACCCACCAAAGCCCAACTCCCCCATTTTGGCCATTGGGCCCTGCCCTGCATCCCAGCCTCCCATTGTGACCACTGGCCCCTGCTGCTCTCCCACGCAAACGCCGGGAGGTTGTGCAGCATGGCTCCAATCTTCCTGGCCCTGGAGCACCAGAGCCGCAGGAACTGTGGACCCAGCCTCAGAGCACCAGGCGGCCAGTCATGAGGAGTCGAAAGCAACCAGGGGCCTGAGACTGAGCGCAGGTGGTCATACCAGGCTGTTTGGGGAGGCTCAGCCTTGCCCTGCCTCTGACACCTGCTGCCCGTGTTTTGAGGCTTTATTTTAATTGCCGCCACACCCCAAGAGTGGGATTGGTTCTTGCTTGCAAAAGCCTCTAATCTGCGCAAGTGCACAGAGCTCGGCTTTGCCTGTCGGTGGCTTGATTCAGCTGCACACAGACTTGACATTTGCTAGCTCCCAGCCTTGCTTTCCATTCAGCCAGCCACTCACATGGCACTAGGCACAGGAGGTTGGGTTATGGAGGAGCAGGGAGGAGGACTGGAGGGCACCACCACTCTCAGCAGCAGCCTGCAACTTGACTATGCTGTCCAAGGGCCCAGCACACAGGGGGTCATTGATTGGGAGTCCCCGGGCAACAGGGCCAGGTTATCTATTAGGCGCAATAGGCACAGTGTCTATTTTAGGGCCTACAAAAATTCATAATTGACTCAAAAATAAGAAAAGAAAACTGCTAAATCAAATTTAATAATTTGCCATCTTCAGTCAACAAACAACATACAGGTGCAGTGTTATATCTGATGATTCTAAGCACCCTCACTCTGTGTGTAATACTTTGGTTTACCCACTGTCATGCTTTGGGGTTCAACCTAGCCACAAAAGGGGTAGTGTCACTGCGAGCCCTGAAACTCTGGGTTTCTTAAAGTGACTCACAGTCCTGACACCGACAGCCAGCAGACAAATATGCAGATCATAATGTCTTTAACTTCTTAGTTACTTTTTTGCAGGGTGACCCCAACAACCTTCCAGACCCAATTTCTTTAAAACTGTCTGCCCCGTAGTGTGCAGCCCTATTGTTGAACACTTGCAGAAGTTAAATTTGTTGCTCCTTTAAAGACACAGTACACTAGGGCTTATTAATATAACTAGGCTTGACAAATGCTTCACTTCAGTCAAAGCACTAAGGTGGTTTATGCTAAAAATAAGACAAGTTTTTTTTAACAAAAGGACATAGGTTTAAATATCAAGTAGGAAGAATAGAAATAAAAATGCTTACAAAGCAACAAAGGCAAAAAATGCTTATAAGAGTAAAATTTACCTTAATCAGCTAAAGTTCTTGTTCAGGATGGTTTCCCTACTTACAGTAACTTCTCCAATGTGACTGGCTGTTCCAGCCAGGATCCACTCTTACAGAATCAACGTGCTGGTTTCTTTGGTCCCCCAAGAGACAGATACGTTTTGGGTTCTCTCCCTTTTCTTTTTATTCTCCAGTAACCTTTTGAAATGTATTCTTTGAGACGTGAGCCCAGACAAAGCCTCTCTCTTGCTGGGGTGTAGATGCCCTTCTGTCATCCCAAAATTCAGCTACCCTGTCTCAAGAAGCAGGAAGGCTTCTTGGTGCAGACTCCATGCTTGTTAAGACTGTAAAGTGATCATCTGTCCCCACTTGCTCTCCTGATGCCTTTGTTCACCTGGCATGTAAGTGTGCCGCTCTTTGTCTTTGGTCATGCCTTTAAAAAAAAAAAAGTACCATGAATTGCTCACACAGCGTGTCACTTTCAAGAGCAAAAAGTAAAGTATTAAGCATATAGGCAATTGGGCATTTATCCCTTATAGATTTATATATAATCTTATCTAAAGGCCCATGAAGACCTTTATCCAGCCCTTCCTGGCAGTCATCTCAAGTGGGGGGGTTAAGGATTCTGGGGGTCTCAATGGCAGACTCCTGCCCACACCAGTCAAGGTGGAGCAGGGAGCTAGGAGCTCAGGGAAAGTGGGGACGTGGGTGCTGGGAGCTTGGGGGGCAGGGCCGGCTCTAGGCACCAGCGAAGAAAGCACATGCTTGGGGCGGCACGTGTTCAGGGGCAGCATTCCGGCCCACAGGAGGAGCAGGTGGGGAGCCCCACGGAGGCCACCCCAAGCTGGGAGCCCCGTGCCCGGCTGCTCAGAGCCTGCGCCTGGCCCCGGTGTGCTCGGAGATCTGTGCAGGCAGCCCTGAGGCACAGCCCCTGCTGGGGCACTTCCTGCAGGGCGGCGAAGGGCGGCTGCGGCTGCTGCTGGTGACACTGAGCCCGGCCGCCTCTTCTTCGAGTGAGTGCGGCCCCCTCCTGCCTGTGTGCCCCCCCCCGGCCAGCCACCCCTCTCCCGTGCACCCTCCCTGCAACTTCTCCTCCCCACCTCCCACCTGTTTACCCCCCGGCAGGCCACCTCCCCTGCCTGTGTTCTCTCCCCTGCAACTCCCCGGCCTCTGAACGCCCCTTGCCCGGCTGTCCCACCCACCCCCCTGCCCGTGTGCTCCTGCCCACTGTCCTGCGATCCCCCTCCCATGCTACCTCCCCCTCTCTTCTCCTCTCCTGGCTTGGCCTCTGCCCAGCAACCCCACACCCCACCTCCTGGCCCACTGCAACCCTGCTGGGACCCCGTCTCCTCTTCTCCTCCCCACCTCCACACCTGGATCCCCATCTCCTGTCTGGCTCTCTAAACAATCCCTCCTCGCCCTCCTCTCAGGACCCTTAACCCTCTCCCTCCGCCCCCCCTTCCCAGGAACCCAGCCCCCTTGTGCTGTGTCCTGACAACCTCATACCTGCCTGGGACCTAGGTGATTCTCCCTCTCCCTTTGTCTGAGGAAGGGGAACTCTGGTGTTCCCAGTGCCTGTGTCCCCAAGTCCCTTCCTGTCTGGGGCAGGAGAGCTTTATTAAAATTGGAATTGTGATCCCATTTAAATAGGCTTTGTTTTAAATAATATACCTTTAAAATTAAATTAAAAATGGTTATGGCCTAAATTTATCATAACCTATTTCAATAACTTATGAATTAAATTTAAAAATTAAATAGAACATGTCTCCTGTCAACTTTTAAAGAAATTCTACCAGTTCACTAGTGTAAGTTGCTGTGTAAGCACCTGGAACCAGTTGACATCCGCAGTAGCTTCTTCTGCAGGTGAAGAGAGAATGTTTTTATCGCTTTGGTTTATTCAGCCAGTTCAATTCAATGATTAGTTCATTCACCGTTGCAAAACCCGAGAGTTGACAAAGCAGAAAAACTTGTTTTCCTCTTATCTCAGTAAAAAACTGGTTATGAGAGCATTTTAACATCTTGAAGAACATGATGACTAGAATCGATCTGTTAAATTCACTATGGATTTTTCCTTTGTTTAATAAATGAATTTTAGATGCAAAATGTGTTTGGATACTTTTTTGTTATGTATCCTTCACATTTAAGGTAGTTTTATTTCATACAAAAATTAAATGCTGGTTTTGTTTATTTTAAATTGAATTTCCATCCAGACAGAAGTAGATGCAAATCGTATGTCTTTAAAAAAGTAGCCACCACTTTGCAAATAATAAATGGGGTAAAACCTGTCTCTTAAGTGTTCCTATTATACACCATTTTGTAATAGAATAAAAATGTAAAAATTAAGAATCTGATTACATATATTTTACACAATTATTTGGGCATTTATTTAGTTGGTAGCTCTACTGAGTGTAATCTCCTGGTTAGTAAATAGAAGCACCAAATTTGGCATAAAGGTTATATTTAGTTGTAAATCAACATGTTTTAAAGGTTGCTAATCAATAAGACTCAACCATCCTTTAGGAAAATATTTTAAAAGTATTATTTAAATGATTAACTGCTCATTTAAACCAAGGTTTTCTGCTTGCTGGTTTAAATCATGATTAAAATTAGAGATTTAAATCAAAGCTATTTAAATCAATCCACCCTGCTTCAGAGGCTGTTTGGTCCGTCCCTGAAGGAGAAAGCACAGGGCTGTGCTCATGGAATAAGTCCTAGGCTAGTGGGGTTTTGTTGTCTGGTGCCTATCTTGTTCTGGACAGTTGAGCTGGGGAGTTGAAACAAAAGTTCTCTTAATCCCTTTGAACTATCTCATTGTATAGTGAGGCTGATTCTTGTCCATGGACACCAAGGCTATGTCTACACTTGCGGCTTTTTGTGCAAGAACAGCTGTTCTTGCGCAATAATCCGCAGTGCATCCACACTGCCCACCCGCTCCTGTGCAAGAAGATGTACAGTACGGCGTGGTAAGAGACAGCTTCTTACACAAGAGCTAAGCTCTTTTCTTACAAGTGTAAGCTCTCTTGCGCAAGAGCTCTTGCCAAGACAGCTTCCACTTGTAAGAAAAGAGCGTAGCTCTTGTGCAAGAAGCACAAGTGTGGACACTCTCTTGCGCAAGAAAGCTATTTTAGCTATAGAGTTTTATTGCGCAAGAATCCCTGCCACGCATCCACACTGCCATGGGCGCTCTTGTGCAAAAGCACATCTCACACATGGCAGTGTGGATGTGTTCTTGCGCAGGACTCCTTGCACAAGAACCCTTGTGCAAGAAGTTCTTGCGCAAGGAGCCACCAGTGTAGACATAGCCCAAGAGTTGGACAGCTTGGCTACGTCTAGACTGGCATGATTTTCCGCAAATGCTTTTAATGGAAAAGTTTTTCCGTTAAAGGCATTTGTGGAAAAGATCGTCTAGATTAGCACGCGGGCGCTTTTGCGCAAAGCACTTTGCGGAAGCGTCGTGCCAATCTAAACGCGGTTTTGCAAGAAAGCCCGATCGCCATTTTCGCCATCGGGGCTTTTTGCGCAAAACAGTCCTGAGCTGTCTACACTGGCCCTCTTGCGCAAATACATTTGCGCAAGAGGGCTTTTTCCCAAACGGGAGCAGCATAGTATTTGCGCAAGAACACTGACAATCATACATGAGATCGTCAGTGTTCTTGCGCAAATTCAAGCGGCCAGTGTAGACAGCTGGCAAGTTTTTCCGCAAAAGCGGTCGCTTTTGCGGAAAAACTTGCCAGTCTAGACGCAGCCCTTATGTGTTGGGATTGGAGTGTGAGTGATTATAAGGCTTCTAATAATAAAATCCCTTTGCAGAATGAGAAGTGGGACCGGGACTTTGCAGAATGAGAAGTGGGACCGGGAGTGGAGAATTTTCTGTCCAGAGATGAGGAACCAGGCATTAAAGTTGGAAGACCAATTACTGGGGAAGGGGGAGCCCATGGCATGCATGGAGAACTAGGGCTGTGACCGTTTCTTGCCCAGGGAATTGGAAGACGGGTGTAGAGGTAGGAGCCATGGGCTGGGGTGCTTACATGGGAAGGATGACTTGCACTGAACACATGGAAACCCCTTCTTCTTCAGGGACCTGCCTATAAAGGGCCAGGGAGAGCACAGCCAGCAGCCTCTCTTGTGTAGCTTGGGGGTTGGTTTTATGGAGCCACTGAGGTGACTGCTGAGCTGTGCCTGGAGGTGACGGGACGCGTATCGGGTGAGGTGTGCATGAAATGAGTGCAGCAATGTCTACACTGAATGGAACATGACTGGGTGCATGCAGAGGGCACAGGTGGGTATAACACAGGTAGGTGGTATGCACAGTGAGTGGCTCTGTGTGCACACAGGGTGTGTGCACTCAGCATGGAATGAACGGGGTTAGGTGGTGCAATAAGTGATGCTTGGAGAGTTTGTGTCTAGTGAGTGTGAGTGGAAGAAAAGGACGTAATGAAACTTGGAGTGCAATGAATGCTCAGTGTGATGGCTGGAAGGAATGCACCAAGTGAGTGTGAGTAGGGCAAACAGGCAATATGTCAATCTATGCAGATTTATGTAAATATATGTAAATATCTAATTTATTTGCAAAGGTTGGCAGGTTAACATAGTATATGAGCAATTCAATATTTGTAATCTATTTCTCCTCTTAGCCCCCATGTGAGGTAGGGCGGTGTTGGTATCTCCATTTTATGGATGGGGAAACTGAGGTACAGAGCAACTAAGTGACATGCCCAAGATCATACAGGGAGTCTCTTGCAGAGAAGAGAATTGAAACCAGGGGGCCAGTGACCAGTCCAGCAGGCTGACTATGCACTGTCCTTTTTTTCCTAATTCAAGTTAAATTTGTGCAGCTTCCCAAGGGAGATGACTATTTAAATCACACCATCATGATTCTCCACCCCTCTCTGTTTCTCTGTTCAGTCCCAATCTCTGCAGTAGCAGTGAGGATTTATAATAGCCAAACTTTTTAAATCTCACTGAGAGGCATTTTTCTCCAGCTCTCACACAGAACTGTGGTGCTTTTTCTGCAGTCTCTCCAATTTGTCACCAGCATTGTTAAGCTGTGGACACCAGAACTAGACTCAGTGTTCCAGTATCAGTCTCCCTAACACCATCCACAGACATGGGCACTGACTCCATGGTGGTGGGGGCTCCAGGGCTGAAGCCCCCCATGGAAAAAATGTAACAGATGTTTGGCATGCACCAGCAGCCAATCTCCCCTCCCAATCCCCCACACTCCCACTCGCCACTGGCCCTACTGATCAACCCCTATTTCTCCCTCCCAGCACCTCCTGTACGCCATGGAGCAGCTGTTCAGCAACACACAGTAGGTGCATGTGGGAGAGAGACGAGTGGGGCATGGTGTGCTCAGCGGAGAGTATGGAAAGAAGTGGGGAAGAGGCAGGGTGGGGTGGGGCAGGACAGGAAGAGATGGGGCAAGGTGGGGTTGTGGGGGAAGGGGTGGAATGGAGACAGGGACAGGGGTGGAGTAGAGATAGGAAGAGGTAAGATGGGGGGCCTGAGATGAGGAGTGGAGTGAGGGCAGGGCCTGTGTCTGAGCAGGAGTTGAACTTCCCTTGAAGAAAATTAGAAGCCAGCACCCATGTGCGCAGAGATAAAATCATCTTCCTGCCCCTGTTCACTGCGCCCCTGTTCACACTTCAGATGGACTCCTTTAGCACTTTTTTCCACAGCATCCCATTGGGGTTCATGCCGAGTTGCTCTATGACTCCAAAATCCATTTCAGAATCACAGCTCTCAGGATACAAACCTTCTCTCCCCACCCATACCACAGGCTCAACTTGCCTTCTATGTTCCTTCACGTAGGCTAACACTCACTCTTCCTCCTTCCCCTCACACACCTAGAGCTACTGAGAGATCTGGAAACTAAAGAAAAGAGTAGAACATTCCTCCCCTTTCTGTGTTAGATATTTGTGCGTGTGGATACAGATTATCAAAAACAGCCCTGGGATCAGATCTGTTCCATGTCAGGAGACAGTAGAGAACTCACCAGAGTATCAATTCTCAGATTTATTTGATCAGATGCCCCCTTCTTTGTGTCTGTAATCTCTTATCCCTTCCCTCCCTCCCTCCCTTTAGTACATATACCACCATCCAGCTCTGAAGAAAGTACCATGCCAGCAGCAGCACAGAAGAAAGAGAGGCAATGTGACTATCACTTTTCACAGCATGGTGAAAAGTCTCAGAGGGGTAGCTGTGTTAGAGCATATTCGCAAAAACAAGGAGTCCTGTGGCACGTTAGAGGCTAACAGATTTATTAGGGCATAAGCTGTCATGGGTAAAACCCTCTTCATCAGATGAACTGGAGTGGAAGTAACAAAAGTAGGGGTCTATATAAGGAAGAAGTTGGTTGTGTTAATGAGGCTAATCAAGCCAGGGTGGAAGTGGTTTATTCACAACATTTGGGGTGGAGATGTGAAAATCCATAGAGGGGAAATTGACTTTGTAGTGTGTTAACCAGCTGAGATCCTTATTCAATCCTAAATT
Source organism: Rafetus swinhoei (assembly GCA_019425775.1). NCBI lineage: Eukaryota > Metazoa > Chordata > Testudines > Trionychidae > Rafetus > Rafetus swinhoei. The sequence goes on along the minus strand of CM033446.1, from coordinate 13,823,699 downwards.
GATAGTGTTAAATTTGCATATGAATTCCAGTTCAGCTGTCTCCCTTTGTAATTGGGTTTTGAAATATTTTGTAGAAGGATGGCTACTTTCAAATCTATGACTCAATGTCCAGGGAAGACAATGTTCCCCGACAGATTTATGTGTGACCATTACAGATGTCTGATTTGTGTCCATTTATCTTTTGTTGCAGAGACTGTCCAGTTTGGCCAATATACATGGCAGAGGGGCACTGCTGGCACATCTGATATTAGTGGATGTGCAGGTGGATGAGCCCGTGATGGTATGGCTGATGTGGTTAAGTCCTGTGATGGTGTCTCTTGTATAGATGTGTGGACAGAGTTGGCAATGGGGTTCGTTGCAGGGATAGGTTCCTAGGTAAGCTGTTTACTGATCTTGCAGCTATTAAAAATCCCAGGATGTGTGGCAACAAGTTGATGTTTGGGTAACACTTTTTAAAAGGTTGGTCTATATTAGGCGTTTATTTCAGTATAGCTACATCTCACAAGGATGGGAAAAATCCACCCCCTGAGAAACATGGTTAAACCAACATAATCAAGAGACTTGCCAAGATACAGATTTCTCATTCACCCCCTTTTTCCTGCCAAGGAATGGCCACTTAATTGGCTGAGGTATCATTTTACCCTTTGAAGAACCAGTTTGTGGCAGCTTTTCTAAACTAGGAACATGTCTCAGCAACGTCCTACTTTATATGCAATGTGGCAACACATTTTACCAAGATAATAACGATGAGCAAATTAGGAATTATTTCATGATACCTCACAAGATGTACTTTGTACAAAATACATCACAGCCTTGTAAAAAAGGTCGACATGGGAGCATAGTGTCAGAATACTGACCACAGCTGTTCATTTAGGTCAATTGTCTGCTTATCTTACATTAGCCATGTGTGGGGGGATGTGTCACAGGGTAGGTACGCCCAGCCCCCGCAGAGGCAGGGCATTTGGCCTCTAAGGCTTCTCAGAGTGCTCCACCCCATGTATGTCTCAATTCTTATAGCTCAGGGCCAAACTACACCCCATCCCCCTAGCAGCCACAGTCAGTAAAACACCCCCTTCTTGTAGGGTAGTGAGGCCCAGTGGCCAGAATCAGTAATCACTCCCTCCCATTAAGGCAGTGAAACCTAGTGACCAGAGTCAATAACACTACTCCCTTCCCTCAGGGCAGTGTGGCCTAGCAGCTCAAGTCATTAATCAGTCACAGCATTCCCATTGGGAGTTAATGGGGATGGGGTAGGAGGACCCAGGCCCACCCTCTCCACCAGTTCCCAGGCCAGGGCCCTGTCAGCGGTGGGGTGTCCCACCACTAGCTCAGCCAGGGAATCCACTCAAAACATGCCAAGCTCTTGGGGATCTAACTCCCCAGCTAGGGCTACTTCCTACCCAACTCACTGCAGCCACCTTTTTTGCCACTTTCCTCCAGACTGGGGGCTTCTCCAGGGGGAAAAATTGTCAGAGTGTCTGTGCTAAATGACATTTAGTATGGACACTCTAATTGACATTTTTTTCCTTTCTCTTTCCCTCCCCATCCCCTTTTTCTGCTATTTATTTGCAGCTGTGGACCTATTACTCCATTCATCTGCAGAAGTGGGTTGTGTCCACAAAAGCTCATGATACCATCTACATTTTTGTTAGTCTCTAAAGTAGTGTTTCTCAACCAATGGTACGGGTACCCTCAGAGATACTCGATAGACGTCTGGGGGGTATGTCAACACAACTGAAATTTGGAGAAAACTGAATTTTTGTTTTACGTTTTACAGCGCTTTATTATTATGTGTACTTTTTACACCCAAAAATTTCATCGCCCGCTGGCTACGATTAAGTTGTTTTAAAAAAATATGTTGCAATGGTAGAAAAAAAATTGTGTGTCTGAAAACTGTAGGTACTGAGGGTACTTATAATTTGTGGGGAGCTTTTAAAGGGGGCAATTACAATTTTTTTTAAAAAGGGGTAATTAATAAAAAAAAGGTTGAGAAAAACTGCCCTAAAGTGCTGCAGGACCATTTGTTGTTTTTTAAGTCGTTCTAGCGACTGAGAACCTTTAAGATCAGCAGGTTTAAAAGACACTCCAAATTCAGGATGACAAATACTAACTCATTGACTGAATGTTGCATTTCTGTAAGTTATTCATTCACATGCTATCATCACATATTAGAGGTTTTTCTATCACTATTTGTACTTATCTTTGACTGTGCACCTTAGTACTGACTGTAATAAAATCACCACACTGTTGAGGTGGAAGCATATTGTTTGTAAACTATGAAAACCAACCAGCCCTGGGGAATAGTGATAGAAATGTAGCCGTGTTAGTCTGGTGTAGCTGAAACAAAAAACAGGACTATGTAGCACTTAAAAGATTAACAAGATGGTTTATTAGGTGATGAGCTTTCGTGGCCCAGACCCACTTCCTCAGATCAAATAGTGGAAGAAAATGGGCACAACCATATATACCAAACGATACAATCAAAAAAATGAACACGTATGAAAAGGACAAATCAAATTTCAGAACAGAAGGGGGATGAGGGGGGGAGGTAAATGTCTGTGAGCTAATGATATTAGAGGTGATAATTGGGGAAACTATCTTTGTAATGGGTAAGATAATTAATGTCTTTGTTTAGACCTAGGCGTAAAGTGTCGAATTTAAGCATGAATTCAGAGGATTCTCTTTCAAGTCTGGTGTTAAAAGGTCTTTGAAGCAGGATGCAGGTAATCAAGTCGTTGAGACAATGCCCTTTCTGGTTGAAATGGCAAGAAACTGTTTTTTCTTTGTGATCCTGTCTAATATCCGTTTTGTGGGCATTGATTCTGTGGCGAAGTGTGTGAGACGTTTGTCCAATGTACATAGCAGACGGACACTTTCGGCACATGATAGCATAAATTATATTTCTGGATGAGCAGGAATATGTGTTCTTGATCTTATAACTCAATTGGTTAGGTCAATAATGGTATCAGCAGAGTGAATATGTGGACAAAGCTGGCAACGGAGTTTGTTGCAAGGGAAGGTTCCAGGGTTGGTATTAGTGTGGTATGTCCTGTGGTTGTTGGTAAGAATCATCTTGAGGTTAGGTGGTTGTCTATAGGAGACTATGGGTCTGTCTCCCAGAGCCTCTTGGAGTTTAGTATCCTGTTCCAGTATAGGTTGTAGTTTATTGATAATGTGTTGGACAGGTTTAAGTTGGGGGCTGTAGGTGATGACAAGTGGTGTTCTATTGTTGGTTTTCTTGGGTCTGTCTTGAAGTAGATGGTTTCTAGGTATTCGTCTGGCTCTTTCAATTTGTTTTTTTATTTCTCCGGGTGGGTAGTTGAGGTTTATAAATGCTTGGTAGAGATCCTGAAGTTTCTGGTCTCTGTCAGTGGGATTAGAGCAGATGCGGTTGTATCGAAGGGCTTGGCTATAGGCGATGGATCGTATGGTGTGTTCTGGATGGGAGCTGGAGGCATGTAGGTAACTGTATGAGTCAGTGGGTTTTCTGTAGAGAGTGGTGTCTAATTTTCCATTGGTGATTTGTACTGTGGTGTCCAGGAAATGGATCTCTCGTGTAGAATGGTCCAGGCTGAGATTGATGGTGGGGTATAGGTTGTTAAAATCTCTGTGGAATGTCTCCAGTGTTTCTTGGCCATGCGTCCAGATCATAAAGATGTCATCGATGTAGCATAAGTAGAGAAGGGGTAAAAGGGGACGGGAGCTGAGGAAACATTGTTCTAAGTCAGCCATAAAGATGTTAGCGTACTGTGCCCCAGCGTACTGTGCTGCTGATCTGGAGGTATAAGTTGTTCTCAAACTGGAAATAATTGTGGGTGAGAACAAAGTTACATAGGTCTGCTGTCAGATTGGCAGTGGTGTCCTCTGGGATAGTGTTTCTAATTGCTTGTAATCCGTCTTCATGTGGGATGTTGGTGTATACAGCTTCTACGTCCATGGTGGCAAGGATGGTGTTATCGGGGAGGTTATCAATGTTTTGTAGTTTCCTTAGGAAGTCAGTAGTATCTCAGAGATAGCTGGGGTGTTGGTTGCGTAGGGTTTGAGAAGAGAGTCTACATAGCTGGATAAACCAGTAGTGGCGTGCTGATACCTGAGATGATGGGACGTCCGGGGTGTCCAGGTTTATGGATTTTGGGAAGCAGATAGAACAATCCTGGTCGGGGTTCAGAAGGAGTTTCTGTGTGGATTTGTTCCCGAGTAGCTGTAGGGACGCTTTTAAGGAGACAGTGTAGTTTCTTTTGGTATTCCAAGGTAGGATCAGAGGAGAGAGGTTTGTAAAATGTGGTGTTGGAGGCAACCAGACAACCCTCCAACACCACATTTTACAAACAACTCTCCAACACCACTCTCTCCTCTGTAACAAACCCCGTTGCCAGCTTTGTCCACATATTCACTCTGCTGATACCATTATTGGACCTAACCAATTGAGTTATAAGATCAAGAACACATATTCCTGCTCATCCAGAAATATAATTTATGCTATCATGTGCCGAAAGTGTCTGTCTGCTATGTACATTGGACAAACGTCTCAGACACTTTGCCAAAGAATTAATGCCCACAAAACAGATATTAGACAGGATCACAAAGAAAAAACAATTTCTTGCCATTTCAACCAGAAAGGGCATTGTCTCAACGACTTGATTACCTGCATCCTGCTTCAAAGACCTTTTAACACCAGACTTGAAAGAGAATCCTCTGAATTCATGCTTAAATTTGACACTTTACGCCTAGGTCTAAACAAAGACATTAATGATCTTACCCATTACAAAGATAGCTTCCCCAATTATCACCTCTAATATCATTAGCTCACAGACATTTACCTGCCCCCCTCATCCCCCTTCTGTTCTGAAATTTGATTTGTCCTTTTCATATGTGTTCATTTTTTTGATTGTATCGTTTGGTATATATGGTTGTGCCCATTTTCTTCCAGTATTTGATCTGAGGAAGTGGGTCTGGGCCACGAAAGCTCATCACCTAATAAACCATCTTGTTAGTCTTTAAAAGTGCTACATAGTCCTGGTTTTTGTTTCAGCCCTGGGGGACATCTACAGAGAGCAGATAACCCTGTACCCTGTATGGTTGCTGGTGACTGAGCACCCCCTTGTGGCCAAAGGATGCTTTGCAGGCACCCTGCATCTATTAGCCTCCTTTTATAGGAAAAAAACAACAAATGGTCTGGTAGCACTTTACAGACTAACAAAACATGTAGATGGTATCATGAGCTTTCGTGGGCACAGCCCACTTCTTCAGATGACCGGAGTTATGAGAAGGGAATTACAAGACTCTTTTACAGGACTCTTCAACACGCCTGTCTTCCAGCCCCCTCACCCAAGCCCTTGGTCTAACAGGTGATTCAAATAATCCTTCCAGCTCACGAAAGCTTATGCCCAAATAAATTTGTTTGCCTTTAAAGTGCTGCAGAGCTCCTCGTTGTTTTTGCTGGAACAGACCAACACAGCTCCCCCTCTGAAAGAATCCTCAGGCTCCCCCAAATAAACTCCATAAGCACAACACAAACATTCAGAGCTAGCTGGGGTTCTTCTACCACATACCTGCCCAAAGCTACTGGACCCCAGGGAACCAATTGGATTACTGGGGCCCTGGGCAATATGGGGGGGGAGGGCAGCTCCATGCTCCTGGAAGGGGCAAGGCCTTGGGCAGAAGGTGCAGGGCTGGGGCAGCCATCTCCCTGTGTCACCCGGATGGCACAGTGTCCCCCGCTGGCCCTCAGAGCCAGCTAGAGCATGCAGCACAGGGCTCTGGAGCAGTGTGCCCTCTAAGCTGCACAGCAGCTCTGCTTCACAGGTGATTAATCAGCCCTGCCTGGTCGGAGGCTCAGGGCTCCGTGCACAGAGCTGACTGACTGGGCGGTGCTGATTAATCACCTGTGAAGCCGTGTTGCTGCCCCACAGCTTAGAGGGAACACTGCTCTGGAGTGCACCAAACAGTGCTCCAGAGGTGATTCCAAAGGGCCCAAGGCCCTGGCCACAGCTGCTGCTGCAGTAGTGGAGGCAGCAACCGGGAGCCCTGGGCCCTTTAGAATCATGGGTGCCTGGTCCAGTTTCCCCCTTTGCCTCTCCCCTGTCAGCAGGCCTGCTGGTTCCGTCATCTGAAGAAGTGGGCTGTGCCCACGAAAGCTCATGATACCATCTACATGTTTTGTTAGTCTAAAAAGTCCTACCAGACCATTTGTTGTTTTTTTCTATAACAGACTAACTTGGCTACCCCCTGAAGCTCCTTAGTCACTAATGATACTATTTTTCTTCCCCTCTCTCACTCACATGTAGAGTCATGGTAAATGAGAAACACAACCAGAGTTATTTCAGGTAACCAAACAAACCAATCATCAGACTAATTGATCAGCTGGGCTGTGCCCACCTACCCACAATTCTGATTCATAGCAAAGCACCAGCAACCCCTCACCCTTAATCCATCCCCATCTAATTCAGCTGGATGCCACAGGTCCCCTCTGCTACAGACTTACTCCCTCCTGCTGATGTTAGCTTCCCCCTGTTTGCTGTACAAACCTCAATTGCCAGCTCCTCCACCATCAGTCCAACAGCCTGGACTACACACCATATAAGCCACCAAAGACACTTGACCAGAATCAAGATAACTAAGACTTTAACTAGGACATGGTTGCCCACTTTGGGCCTGGTTACCTAGTCTGGGCCCACTAACTTCTACATCCCGGGGCCCACTTTCCTCTTTGAATAATGCCCATGAAATCTCCCACTTGCACCTCCTTTTACTCATCTAGAATGGCAGAGCGTTCTGTGATGCTGTTTTATGAGTGTGGCACACAGGGAGACTCTAGATGGTACGGCTTCTGGGAATCTCTGGAATTGTCAAACTAGGGATGTTAAAATGTGGGTTATTAATTAATCGAGTAGTCGATAGAATTTTTATCGACTACACAACTAGTCGATAGGCAGCCCGGCTCAGTTCCGGCTTGCGCCAAGTACTGGACCAAGTCCCGTGGCGGCTCTGCAATTTAAAAGGAAGTAGGAGCCAGGCAGCCTGCCCCCTGAGTCCTACTGCATTTTAAATTGCAGAACCGCAGTGGAATTTTGTCCTGCATTGGGCATGAGCCAGAACTGAGCTAGGCTACTTGCCCAGCCAGCAGTAGCCCCTGTGTGTGAAGACTCCCAACTTCCCGCTGGGACACCCCGTGCACAGGGACTGCTGCTGTGAAGCAGCACCTGCTCCCCCCCACCCCCGCCTCTGATAGAGGGGTGGGGGATGGGCAGCACTGCAGAGACAGTGCTGGGGAGAACTGGCTTTTAAGCCAGCTCCCCCTAGCACTAGCTCCTGCTTCCCCCTCCCCTGCCCCCTGCTGCCTCTGATACAGAGGCAGCAAGGGGGGATGCAAGTGGTCGACTAGTTGATTACTTCTTTACATCCCTATGTCAAACTTGCAAATTATATCTGCCAGCAGGTAGGAACAAAGCCTCATGTTAAGTCTACAATGGGAAGGTTTAGCAACGAAAGTATTGTCAACACTCAAAAGTTGCCAAAAGTGAAAACTGGTCAAACCAATTTTTCTGCCTCTCATGGCCATATTGCTAGCATCCCATCGACAGAGCATCCCACAGTGCAGTGTCGTGGGAAGACAGAGCTGGTTCCTGTGCATCTTGGATTCCCTCTAGCTTTGTGAGCTCTCCATGCAAAGGAATATCAAAGCACGCACAGCAGTTTCTCCAGCCCTCCCCCTGCAGCAGCAGAACAGAAGCATTTCAAAGATTTGTTCTTTGTTCCCTAAACAGAGCAGCTTCTGGAACTTTGGAAAGGGAGGAGCACGCGCCTGCAGGGCAGCAGAAATCACAAAACACTGAGCGCAGCCATCGGGGCAGGCACTGTGGGATACTGGCAGAAGCCAGTTCTCACGACAAAACAAACAGAAGAGTCCACACTGGTTCTTTGTTGGCAACAAAGGGAGGAGAAAAGATAACAGTCTCTTACAGGGATGGAAGTTTTTTGACGCCAAAACTGGGTGCTTTTCCTGTCAAAAGTCACACTGTAGTGTAAATGCTGTTACTGTTTCGTTGCCAAAAGGCACGTTTTGGTGACAAAACATGACACTGTAGACAAGGGTTGAGTTCTGGACCAGTTTCCATCCAAAAACCATACTGGCTTAAGGGCAATACAGTTATCTATTATCATTGGTTTAAAAATTCTATTTTATTCCAGTGAAAATTTTGAAAACAAAACGCCTTTGCAAATAAAATCTTGCAGACAATTTTGATTTTTCAACCTGCTCTCTATTTTAATTTATCTGTGCAGGCTATTTATAGGGTGGCCTTCCAGTGACAGCTGTACGAAAGCAGCTCTCCCTTCCCCTCCAATGACTGTACAAACATGTCCCACAAACTGCAGACACAGAGCTGCACAGAGACTGCTCGACTCTATGAAATCATAACAGGACTCCTAGCAGCTGTTAGGTGGAGGAGCTGTGCAGAGAAGCGGTTAAAAGAGGGTAACTGAAAACAAACTGCATTCCTGAGCCCAGAGGGGAGAGCTCTTTGTTGGATTGTAGCATAAATCCCTCCAAGCCCTCTGCAGAGCTAAACAGACAGGGCTGTTTTTCACCTTGACATGCTTTAACATCTGGCTGTATGGCAGGAAGTGGGGAATAGAAGGAGACTGGATTCTCTAATACTCACAGGGCTGTCCTTAGGCATACGCAGAATAAACATAGGGCACCACTAAATGTGGGGCACCTGTGTGCCGTGTACACTTAGGACCACTGTTGCCAGGACGGGATAGCAAGGTGCAGGCAGTGCTGGTTCCAACATCCAGCACTATTCCCCAGAGCTCCTGTGGGCTGCACGCAGGGGGCCCACTCCACCTTCCTGGGTCCTTAAAAAGGACCTTCCCACATCTTCAGGGGGGAGGTACATGCAGGTCTGGGGAAGGAGCAAGGCTGGAGAGCAGGCGTAGGGCTGAGAGTGCAACCCTGGGCAGCAGCCAAGACCCCAGGCACAGGGCTGGGACCCTGGGCACTGGGCCAGTGGCAACTGGGAACCCACGTAAAATGTGGAGGTGTTGTAGAGCCCACCAGTTCCCATGCCCATGCCTTCCTACCCTGCTCCTGCCCCTGCATTCCTGAGTGCAGTTCTCCAGCCCCCCCCCCCAAAAAAAAGGTGCCTCACCCATGCATTGGGCACCATAAATCATAAAGAAAGCTCTGAATAATCATGCATGTCTGGCGTTTGAAAGTTACAGGGCTGCTGTTCCCATTGCTCAGGGATAATTTTTGAGTTTATAGCTTCCATGTATAACCCAAACATTGCCCAGGAGCTAGGCTTGGGCATGGGGAGTTTCCTTCCCTCGCAGCGACATCTGCAGGCAGGCTGGGGAGCAGTGTGGAATGGATTGTGCAATCGCTAGCACCACCTGGCTAAATGTGATTAACAAGCCGTGCTTTTCCAAGTAAGCAGCCAGAGTTCCATTCCAGTCTGAGCTGGATGGTGACAGCATGGGCCCAGACATACAGTGATCCATGCCCCATACACACAGGGAGTCTTCACTGCGTGTCACACCTGAATAACACACATAAGGGTAGGAACCCAATACATGGAATGGCTACTGGTGGCCAGTGTTATAGCTCATGGGACACATCCCTGCTCAGAAGCAATTCAGGGAAAGAGGCACCTGAAAGAGACAAAAACCTCTAAGTCACTAATGACCAGGAGCTGTTACCAGCCAGTGGTTGGTTTTTGGCCAATAGCAATGAGTTAACAGGCTCCGTTTTTCCTAATGGAGAGGCATTCACATCAGTCAGTAACATCCAACCCAGGTGTCACTCACACGCTCCCTTGTTATAAGTCTCAGGCAGACACAACCTGGAAACAGAACTAACCTCTCAGCCCACAACATGGTTCTGCAGGTCAGTGGCGAGGAACATTAGCAGAGCAGGAAGCGACACAAGCCCTGCCTCATTACTGTATGAAAATTGGCTTATGGATACGAATATGCATAACTCAAAGATGCTTTCTGCAAAACAGATCATGTAACACAGCAATTTTACAGTTACAATCTGCTGAATCTGTATAGCCTATTGTTGTGCACATCTTATTCTTGCATGTGAAGTGAGAAATATGAGGTGTGGATCTGTTTATAATTCTAAATGTGCTAATCAGAGCCATTACTGATGTTCCAGTACTTAATGACTGAGTACTCAAACCCAATGGCCTATGAATGGTCGAATTTGTCCTATAAACACAAACAGTGATTGGTCCTAGAAAGACATATGCCCATACCACCTCCACATTTTACGTGGGTTCCTAGTACTGGAATCCACCTTGAATCTGGAATTTTTCCATGGAGATGCAGGGTGCCAAACAAAAGGTTCCCGCCTTGGGGATTGACTATTTTAGCAATGAGAAGCAAAAAGCCTTTGTCTTCAGCTAGCCTTTGAAACTGCCTGTCACACGCTAAGAGGATACTTAACAACAAAAAACTCTGAAAAGGCTGCAGCTTCAAATCAAAGTAAAGATCAGCTCTGACTTGTTTTCACCTAAGAACAGCTGTTTAGGGTAAGAATTTGTATGTAACAAGTTTCTTAGTGGATTAGAACTAGCTGGCATTTTTGTTCATTTCAAGTCAGTAACTTATGTTGATCTGTAATAGAGATGTAGCCATGTTAGTCTGGTCTAGCTGAAACAAAAGGCAGGACTATGCAGCACTTTAAAGACTAACAAGATGGTTTATTAGGTGATGAGCTAGTGGGTCTGGCCACGCTCATCACCTAATAAACCATCTTGTTAGTCTTTAAAGTGCTGCATAGTCCTGTCTTTTGTTTATGTTGATCTGTCTGTTTGCAACCACCTAAATCCTATTCTTTATATGTAATAAAAACACTTTTGTCTATTACCAAGCCCAGCGTAAATAATTGTTATGCCAGGGGGTGGGAGGAAGCAGTTTGCATTTCTCTGTGCAACCACTGTGCATCTTTCTCTTTCATTGATAAAGGGGGTTGACCTATAAATGTTTTACACATAGTAAGATGTATTTATTTGGGATTTTGGTTCCTCTTGGGGGTTGGTTTCCTGCAAGGTTCAGGTAAGTGAGCGGTCTTCTCCCTGGAACTTTGATCTTCTTTCTTTTGCTCTTGACATGCCATCCTGAGTGTGGTATGCAGACCCTAAAAGAAATGGATAGTGTGCGTGCATGTAAGACACTCCCCACTGCAGACCCTATACTAATAAACCAAGCCCTGTGCTACCAGTCATTGCGCTGTCTATCTTTTACCCAAGTGGTCTATAAGGTCAAACAGCCTGCCTGGCTGCAACCCTAGCATTGCTGGCTCACTTCTCTGTCTCAATGGCCAACAAGGCCAAACAGTTGCCACCTGTCGCCTTAGCACCACTGGGTTGTACTGATGACATGGATACAGAGAGCCTGGAGGGGAAGGTGAGCGCCCCCTATAAACTCTCTGGTTGCTGGGCGGATTAGAGTCATGTGCCTGTTGCTGGGCGGATTAGAGTCACGTGCCTGTTGCTGGGCAGATTAGAGTCTCATGCCTAACTTTCCCCGCCACTGTTTTCCTCCTGATAGGAGATGGTGACCAGGGGACTGGCCGCCATCTTAGAGGGAGAGAAAACAAGATGGAGGACAAAGGAAACAATATGGAGAACATAGAAAGGAAAACCTCAGCACTCCTCCCCATCAGCATGATCAGCACACTAGGAGACAATGCCAAGGGGATATCTGTGATCCAGCCACTCCCAGGAAGAAGCTCAGATGGCCACTGCCTCTCTGCTGTGCCCTCTCCCTGAGCACAGGGTTTCCCCAGTCCAGCACAGAGTTCGCATTTAAAAACATGAAACATGGAAAATTCAGGGTATGCCAGGGGAGTGACAGCAGCACCCCCGAGGCAGGTTTTCCTGTGACTGATGGATCAGCCTTAGACTTTGGCTTCCTGAAGTGAGTCCTTGTTTACCCAGCTCCCGTTCTGAAAGCGCCTGCTCACCGCGCAAACATTGAGAGGGCTGGCAAGCTGAGGGGAAGCAAAGGTCAGCTGCAGGAATGTGAGAGGAAGGGTGGTACTGCAGCTCCCCTGGCAGCAGCGCAGGTGAAAGCAAATGGTTGGCATTTGCAGCAGGGTAGGAAGGAAAATGGTGGGGGAGGCCACCAAACGCTGGGCCTCTAGGTGCTGCTGGCAATAAAAACAGGGGCTGGGCAGAAATCTGCACCCTCCCCATTAAAAGCCCCCAACAGTGCACATTCACTGCAGCACGTGCAGGGCAGCTGCCCCATCAGAGAGATTATTGTGTCAGCATGTTCTCCTGCAACACTCCTCCCGCTGTGCTACATGAGAAGAGGCTCCGCAAGAGCCTCACAGCAGGCTCCAAAGCCCCTGCCCTCTGGGGCCTAGCCCTCCAGCACAGGCTGGAGGAGGATGGCTTCAGATTCAGCATGCTCTGTGGCCAACATCGAAGCACTCATTTCCCGAACCCGCTCACCTCCTCGCCGGCAGTGTGTTCTCCTTTAGCTCCCACTTGGTGACACATTTACAGAGCTCATGGTTCAGACACATACGAGCGTGCAGCGCGCCAAATGTGTGAGTTTTGTTCAGAGAGCTCCACTCTGCTGTGGACTATCTTTGGGTTTGGCACACAAGCAGGGTATTAAATCCATAGATCACGCCTGTTTTTTATGCTTTTTCCCATCAGAAACAAGCTGTTTGGCTCTCTCAGGTGCCCTTCATCTAGGAGCTCCAAGCACTTCACACACATTGGTTAACCCTCATGCCAACCCATAAGCAGTTAGGATTATCCCCATTATACAAGTGGGGAAACTGAGGCTCACATACCCAAAGTCGCACCACACCAATGGCAAAGCCAAGAACAGAACTCAAGTTTCCTGACTCCTACTCTCCCCCCCCACCTTTAATCACTAGACTATGCTCTCTTTCTTCAGAAACATTCATTCTGGTTGCTGATACTAATTTAAAAGGTGAAATGCTTTCCTTAAGCAGACCTCTCCCTCACAGAGCTGCTTTTCAAAGTTCTGATCCAATACACTTGAACGTTTCCATCCTGTGGCCTTTATTGTCTCCTTTTCAGCTCAGAAACAGCCCTAGTCTCACACAGGCAAACTCACAAATGAAACCAGTTCAGGCATAGTCATGCAGAGGTCCCCCCAGTACTAAACTTAGAAAACCATATGTGGCTGCCTCTTATCAGAGGGTGTGACCGACCAGCTCCCCAGCCAATCAGAAACAAGTAGCGCTAAATTAATTATGCAGACATGAAGCAACTGAACTTGTTTATCACTTTGACATCTGGCACCAGAGCAAAAACTTGCAAACCATAAACAGCCTTCAGAGAAGGAACTTGTGACACAGACAGCTGCCGCCTCACAGCACACAGGCCAGGAAAAGTTACACTCCCTGCAAAGGGTACAGAGTCTGGATTGGAAGAGAACACAGTAGAAGGGCCATGCTGGGTTTTCAGCGCGCATTCAAGTTGCTTAATGCAACTGTGAGGAAACAGATTGTTCCCAGAGCGAACATTGCTTTTGGACCACCAGAGGAGATTGTCACCAGTTGTGAGTAAACTTTTGTTTGGGGAAAGTGATAATCTCTTTATGTAGCAATTTGTTTTGGCCACTCAAAATGATTAATTGGGATCTGCTAAATTGACAAGTATGTCCAGTATGTGACAGCAAAAAGGGCTCTGAGGGAAAATATAAATAATGCAGGGAGAAATGTAAATACTGATGCTTTTTAAAAAAAACAACAACAAGAAACTTAAGCTTTCCTTTGGGGTGGGGATAGAAGAAGCTACGACTCATGTTTTTCCAGTTGCTGAATTTCATTTGGGTGTGAAAGTAAAAGTATAAGGAGGAGGGAAATGGTGAGTTACTGTCAGGAATAAAACCAACCCTTTTCTTAGAAATTGCCAGTCAAGTCACACAATGGATCAGATTTTGCTCTTAGTGACTCCACTGAAAATTCAGTGGGACGGCATGGCCGTAACTGCGGTTTACTCCCTGATTCCTAGGGCTTATTTTTCTTAATACACTACTTTCTTCTCTTGGCAAATGACAAAGGCCTCTTTTCATCTTGTGCCACGCCAGTGGGCATGGCAGAGATATTCAGCCTTGGGTGCGAATGCCCAGCAGACCTGAGTCTATAATAGGCCACACCACAATCCCACTCCCTATCCCAGGAAGAGTGGGATCCAGACCTGCACTGTATTGCTTGGACTCATCTCTGATCCACGCAAGGCCGTTATAGCCGCTAGTGCTGCTCCTGATTTTGATAGGAAATGTTCTTTCCCTGCAGAGGCAAGTCCCTGCTTTCTGAGCTGCTTCATAGTTGGCAAAGTGAAGACCCCCAAGTCATGTGTGATATTGGAATTAATGGAGCATTGCAGAGTTGCAGCGAGGCGTCACATGGCGCTGCGTGGTGGGTTGGGGACAAACTGTGTGAGAGACACAAAAATCTCTGGCTACTTTTAATGCAACTTAAAATGTTTAGCAGCTAACAGGTTAAAAAAAAGAAGCCTTTGGAGGCGATGACAGTGGTTAAGTAAGAATCCATTGTTGCTGCAATCTGTTACACGTTCCAGGAAATAGTGGCGATCAGTCACCTACAGGCTGACTTACGTTGTAACAAACAGCTTGTGGCAGAAATTAAATTCTGTTCCTCTTGTTAAAATAACCCAGCCCCCCTGGTTTGCAGAGCCTGCCAGGAGAACCGTGTTCAGACATGAACATGGGCGCCTCTTTCCCAATGGGCCAATAATAAAAAGAAACATTTTTAAAACAAAATCATATGGAAAGACGACACTGTCTCATTCTGGCTTTAAAAAACATTCCCCTTGTTGGGGGACAGAACAAAGGTGGGGTCAGACTGCAACCCTTGCAACTCCCAATCCCCCAGGTTGCTCCCTGCATGCATGCAATGCTCCGTCGAGTCCAATAGCTCACATGAAGACCTCTGCAGGATCAGAGGACTTTAGCGCTAGCCCAGAGATCTAGTGACAGGGCATCTGGGTGTCTTATGACAGACACTGTTGCAGTTTGCTTCTCTATAGGCTTAGTTTTGTTTGTATTTCTAGAGGGCCCTTCTAACCCCACCCTCTCTGTCAGATCATCTCTCTTCATCTCCAGACAAACCCTCCTTTTAATCAAGCCTTTACAATGGGAATTTGCATCTGCAACCATCAATGTGTAGCTGTGCAGAATTCCGTTAGGTTCCTGCTTTCCTCTCCTTTTCCAAGCGATGGGATGGGACCTGAGGCACAAGAGAGAATCCAATCCTGGGACACTGACTTGTTACTCAGTTCCCCATTCCTTACTCAGGAGTCTCAGAGAAGTTGTGGCAGAGTAAGGACTAAATAAAAACTGAGTAAGAACCTCAGATTTTGGTCTGAACTTTTAGTCTATGAATATGATTTGCTCTCAGGAACAGAACACTAAGGTTAATGCAATGCAGCTGTATGTGAAGTGAACTTAAAACTGTTCTCAGACAGTGCAGATAACTTGTAGTTAAAACTTTGTCCAAGGCATTGCTGCCATTCGTGGCACCTCCAAGTGATTTGAAAGTCACACTGATCGCCACTATGCATAATGCTTTCCTGAAAGAGCATGGGCAGTGACCTTCTTGCTGAATGTGAGGAGCAGGCAGGCTCATGGCAGTGATCGGTGACCTTGGAAGGCCACAAGCGAGCAGTTATGACTGGGCTGTTTTGGATATGCCCAACGCCTGGAACCTTGCTGGGATATTAGAGCAAGTCCTGCCTACATGGAATTGAATACTGTGGCCCAGGAAATCTTGAACTATGGGAACTAACCAAACCAGAATAGGGAAGCTTGGCTCTTTGCCAGCAGGTGGAGCTGGGAGGAGTCCTAGTTTTCAAAGCAGGTGCTCATGAGCCATGTTGTCCCAAGCCACAGCCCAGCTAATGGCAGGGTCTGGGCAAGGGAGCTGGGTTACTTTGATTTCTATATCCAAACTCAGATGCAGAAAAACACAAACATGCAGTGACAAAAATAAATTGACAGATCAAACCACATTTAGACCAGAGCTAGCGGAAATCAGTGCATCCAAACTTCTGACTGAAGTCAATAGGAGTTTGATATGCACACACGCTTCAGAATGGAGATCCACTGAAAGCAGGTACACAGATGTCCCACCTCTATACTGAGGCCATGACACATGGAAGGCTGCAGAAAACCCACATAACTCTTGTTTTTCTCCTATTGGCAGGATCAAGCCATTGCACTGACTGTGATGTTTGCAGTCTTCCTGGTCCCCTCGGGCTGGGTGCTGGCACACCTGGAGGACTACAAGCATCGTCCTAGCAGTGAGAGACAGGAGGAGCTGCATCCAGCCTAGTTTAGGATGGGAAAAGGAGAATACTGAACAAACCCTTTCATGGCAACCTGCCTTTTGAGAATGTTATTAAAACACCATGAAAAAAGCAATGGGATGAGCAGGTTTTTATGTGGGGATATGAAGTGTATTGTACATGCTGGTTAGGGCAGATCCTGATCCACCCTAGCACAATAAGATCCTGCCCTCTAGGTGCTATTGCAGTACAAATATGCATCTCTTACAGCAAGCTCTGACTAGGGAGTTTTTTATTTCCCCCTTCCCTCCACACACACCCAACTTTACAGTGCAGCCTTAACTCACGTCCATCAGAAACAAGTTTAGGAAGCAACTTAACACTCAAGTGCATTCAACGTGCCAGCCCAGTCACTAACGTTCAGTAGAGCGGAGATGCTGGCAAGAATCTGCTATATGGCCATTAACTATTCAGTGGGACTAAAGCCATTAAGTGGGGCTGCTTACCAGGGACGTAGTAAGTTCCCCTAACATCTACAGTTCACACTGACCTCAGCTGGTGTTGTAGGTGCTCTGCCTTCCTGAAAAATCCATCCCATTGACCCAGATTCACAGTTACACAGACTCCTAACTTGCACTGAAAATCAATGGACGTTATGAGCTTAACTACTTGCGTGGATCTGGGCCACATGTCTAGTTTCTCCCATCTCCCACAAAATAGCTGAAGAGGAATTAGCGCCAAGTAAACATAGCCAAGGATACTCCAGGAAAGTGAAAAGGAAAGGTAATTAAAACATCACTTCTATCATTACAACCCAATCACATACAAATATTTTCTTTAGTGAACATGCCCATGTAGCCTACCAGAGTTAAAGTTAATAAAAGTGCCTGGCTCACTAGGCCAGTGGAAAAGCTCCAATCTGTTTCTGTAGTTCCAACCCTCATATTACACACAACCTAGTACTCTCAACCCTACTAAATAGGCTGTAATGAGGTCTCATGGGCTCCACTCCCCAAAGAGAATCAGGAAACTATTAAGTATTGCAATTAAAACTAATTTGTCAAGTTGATACATTAATTCTGCTTTATTGTGTTTGTTCCATTATTCTCTAATTCAGTGGCTCTGTCAGCATGAATTAATGAAGTTCTGTTAAGACCTCTATTTACCCCAACCCTGAAATAGGACAGAAAACATATTTCTAACCATAGATACCTGCTTCTTATCTCTGCATCAGACTAAACACAAAGTGGCAGTACACATTAAAGGTGTCTTAGGAATGAGATTTGAGAACAATCTTCTGTAGATTAATAACTTGGACAAGGTCTTGGGAGCACAAATAGAGGAAGAATGTATAAGGTTGGGAGGAGGAGGAAATGGACCATGACATTTGCAACCACAGAATTATTTCCGTTGCTAAAACAAAGGAGGATTCAGAGACTCTCAAGCAGCATTCAACAGAGTAGGGCAGCTAGGAAAAATTATGGTAGGTGTGAAAACAAGGGACTAGGTACTGAAATCTTATATATTTTTTTAGAAATGTGTATTTGTCTGTTCATCCATGAGTCAGTTTGTTCAAGAACACCTCCTAACCAGTAAGAAGTAGGACTACCACATTTGGTATGCAGCTTTCTCTCATCATAACTTAAAGAAAGTTGGTTGTGCCAGAATAACGTATGTGGAATTCAACTGCTTCTCAAAATGGAAAATGAGGGATGTCGGTCAGGAGTTATACTGCAGAATGACCACAGGGAGGGCAAGGAGCCAGAGATGGGGATCAGGACAGCTATCACCCTATTAGGGCAGAAGTGGCAAAAAGGACAGCTATCTACTATAATTTCAGAGAGCGTGTCTGTCTGCTAGCTGGGAGATGTGCACTCCTGCGCCAGCTGTGCATGCTGGAGCTGCAGTGGCCATGGTCAGACACTTCTCAAGCTGTTGCAGTGAGAAAGAGGCTAGGTACTCCTCTCCCCAAGGCAGCTTGCATACTGAACCCTCATCCCCAGTCCCATGATTTAAATCTGTTATCTAACACATGGCTATTTGGCTGAGTATGGCTAGTTCACTATAGCTTCAGAAATGATTGGACACCACAGATTTAAATGAAGAAAAACAAAACTTCGTGAGTTAAGGGCCTGAGCAACATTGGTATATCTTCTAGTTAAACCTATAAAGGAGGAAATGCTTTTTATGCAAGCATTCCCTGCCATGCAAGGTCACTGAACCAAGCTCAGAAGTCAGAGTAAAGAGGGTATATAATTTTATGACCAAACTCCACAGGAGAAACTGGTGTAAGTTGACTACATCTAATCAAGTCTCTCACCTTCAGATCTTCTCAACCTCTGTTCACCATAGTTGTATTGACAATATGCACTCTATATTGTGGTGTACTTGTCACAAGTGTAAGGAAAGATTTAAAGAGCATATGCCAAGCTACACAGAAATCCCACGGTACTGACTGGAGACTTTTCCTCAGTGAAGAAATCAGACTGACAAACTGTAGGTGCAAGCACTGGTTAACAGCATGTCAGCTTTCAGAATGAGCCAGTCCTGGGATACTGTCCCAAACACATGGTCCAAGAATAAGAGTACTGGCCTTTACTGTTTCAAGCTAACTTTATAAAAAGTTGTGTCACTATAATTTATTTTTCATTTGACAGTCTACTCGATGGGTGGGAAAGGGGTTCAAGCTGTTGTCCTCAAAGGCAACCATGGAAGTCAGTGCCATGCTCAAAAGAGCCCCCGCTACCAACCAGAGATTATGGAGCTGCTTGGGTATCATTCTGATTAGTGTTTATGCTCACACTCCACATTTACTTTGGCACTTGCACCATCACAGCCTAGGGCAGCAGGCAGCTATTTCCTCAATGTGGAACCTGGACCCTCACAAATGCTCTGTTCATTCCTCCAGCTGAAAAAGTAGCCGATTCTTTTGCTCTTCTCCAACTTCTCCCAAGAAAAGTGTTGTTTGAAACAGCTTGCTCATAGGCCCCTTTCCTGGCTTTCTCTTCTCAGTAAGAAAAATCTACCACCCTCATGAAAGACGCCGCTGGCCATCCTTCTTGTGATACTGTGGAAACACGATAATGTCACTGAACTGAAAGACTATTTCACCGACATAAGAGCCATGGACAGTGCCGGAACACACAGTCAGATTAAACAAAAGCAATGAGGCTCAAAAACTATATTAGTATAACTTTCATTGTCTGCAGCTTGGCTCCTCACAGAAAGTTGCTCCTCCACATAAGTAAGGATGACAGAGTCAGAGATGTTGAGAAATGAATGCCAGCTTTTGGCAGTCATCAATGTATTGATTAGGGATGTAAGTGACTATCTGATAAGCCAAAGCTTACCGGATAGTTGACTAGTCCCTCTTCCCCCTTCCCCCCCCCAATGCTGCTCTATCAGAGGCAGCAAGTGGGGGGAGCCAGTTTAAAGCCAGTTCCCCCAGCACCATCTCTGCAGGGGAGGAGGGGCAGGAGGCAGGTGGTAGCAGGGACCGGGCCCTGTGCCTGATGGCTCTTAATACATTTAAAATTCAGAGGCATAGCGGGGAGGGAGGAGGAGAAGAGGACCCAGTGCGAGCTGAGACAGCTGATTCTTGGCTCATGCCGGGTCCGCCTGCTGAATACATATAAAGGCTGGTGCTAGAGCCAGCCAGCTCTTAATACATTTAAAAGGCAGAGCCGCAGTGGGGTTAGCTCCGGGCCAACCCCTCTGTGGCTCCGCTTATCAACTAATTGATGGAAAATCCATTGTCTAGTCAATTAGTTGATTAAATTCTTTAACATCCCCAGTATCGATCGGTAATGAAGACTATGCATGCAGTATAAGATCTTAAGTTATTCAGTTAGATTTTAAAAGTATTTCAGCTCCCATTTAAACAGGACACAACCCAAGAGTTAGCACAAGAGACCATGTGAACAGAACTGCAGAAAAGGGAAGGCAGAGAAGTTTATTCCAGCAATACTGCTGCACCACAATAAAGTGTTTCATGAAAGACAAGAATAAACCCAAAAGGATATAAACCCAGATGTACTAAATTTATTATTGTATTCCTGGAAACCCATTGATGGAGTGAGCAGCTCCTCTACTGGCAACTGGGGAAGTGGGAGGGTCTTGGTAATGCTGCCTTTGAACTGTTGGGAGGAGAGAACCTTGTGCTCTCCCAAGTCCAAATACCAAATCAGCAATGCCTGATAGACGTCATATTTGCAGGCTGTCTAGCACAGTTTAGGACAGAAACACCCAACAATTGGGCTAATGACTCTACCATGTAGCCACCACCAGCACCATGCAGTGCAACAGTTTGACACTAAGACATTCAACCATGTTATGGAGCCCTTATCTCCCCCTTGGTGACAGTAGGGCAGGAGCTTCTATGGTCAGTGCTAGGAGACTGTCGGTGCACAGGGAATTCCTGATTTAAGCACCAAAGGGTTACACAGTAAAGGCCACTTACTCCTCTGTACAAGCGTCAAAAAGTAGTTCTTCCCCACCTCCCCTAGCCCCCCTTTAATATAATTCTGTACAGAGTCAGTGGTCTGAGCACCACCAATTTCAGCAGCAGCAAGAGTTATTCACTCAGGCAGTGCAACGTCTTCTATGTTAGGATATCATGGGCTTGATGCTCCACCAGCATTTCCATGCTCCTCACGTCCGTGCACCAGAACTCCAGACGGTCCTTCATCCCCTTGATCTGGAAAGCAAATGCACAACAACCTTTAAGGGAAAGGGAAAGGGAAAAGTAGGTGCGCCTTGTCAGGAATGAGCATTGAAGTGAGACTGGGAATGCTGCACACTGAATTCAACTAAACTGGAGAAGAACATTTCTCACCATATCCTCTGCATTTGGAGATGGAACATGAAAGCCAACATGGCTAATTAGAGACAGTGCCCAAGGAAAAGGATTACCAAGAATGAAACCAAGTCAACATTAACATCCCAAACTTGACCTCAAGATATGGTGTAACGGAGCTCCAAGATCTGAAGTATGTGGGTTTCCAAGAAAGGATTTAGAACACGAAGTGAAATAAGGAATAACATTTTAAAGGAGAATCATTTTAAGTTTTGTAAAATGAAGCAGTCCATCAGATCAGCAATGTGCATTTCAGCTCCGCTCAAAGCAAAGTCAAACTTTATATTTCCCTCCTAACCAAGTATTTTTCATGGCTTAAGGGTTTTTATACCTAGGAGAAGCTATTAAAAGAGTTCTTAATTTCTCTTAACACATTCATTATGAGAAAAACTAATTAATCATGGAAGTGAGAGGGTACAGACATATGGTCTTCTAGCCCATCCCCTATTCAGGCAGGATTGTTTTCTATAGCATGTGCTACTATCTCAGAGGCTCCATGCGATGAGGTACCAACTCTGAAGAGCTAAATAGTCTTCAAACTTTCTTCCCAAGTCGATCCTTGTTAGATGCAAGATTTCAGATGTAGAGGATATGCAACATGGCATAGTTATTAACTTGAAACTAAGTTTTCATTTTATTAAATTTGGTACATTAACCCACTTTTTGTAAATTTACACACACACACACACACACATGCATGTATTGTTTGTGTGGCCCTAATCTCAGAATCTTAGACACTTATTACATCCATCAGGTTCCCAAGGAAGGCTGGCGAGTACAATAGCAAAGCTCTGTTATGGTTATCTGGGTTGAAACCAACATCTTGTTATTTCGTAAAGGTTGAACACTGTGGTAGAACTTTTCAAAGAGTGCTCTCCTGTAGAGGGGGAACCTTTACTAACTCTCTTCTTCAAACCACTACAAGAAATGGGCAGAGCCAAGATCTAAGAATTACAATCTTATTAACAGCTCATGTCAGTATTCAGGCCAATCAGAGGGAAAGAAAGGTGAAATACCATTGATTAAGTATATCAGCTGACATTACCTGCTGCAAATCCAGCACACGAGGTTGGACCCAGGTCATGTGCACTCTCTTATCCACTTCATCAATACTGCCCTTTACTAACCCTACTGAGAGAGCTTTCATCACCAGCAGTTCCACCTGAAGAGAGGAAAAAAGGGATTATGAATCACTTGCTCTTTCCAAAGACTCCCAATTATTTTAACTAGGTAATTTTATAACCCAAGCATTATATTACTGTTCACCATACCACAAAATGAAACTGAAGAGTGGCACAAGACAACTATCTTTGGTCAGAGTGAGCTGTTGTAATTTGGGCAACAATCTATACAAACATCTGGATCCACAGGAATTAAAACAGTGTGAACTTGTTCTACTAAGGAACACAAGGGTCACCTGTATCTGAGACAGAGGGCAGGAGATGGCAATTCATTTTCCTCTACACCAGAGGATTCTTCACAATTAATTTGCAAACATTAATGCAGTGTTTGTCCCCACTATTTTACAACTAGCCAATTAGCCTGTCATAAGATGGGATTTTCAGGTCTCTCCTCCACGTCCTATTCCCTTTCTATCTCGGTTGTCTCTCCTGAGCCTCCGGTCTCTCGCTCCGTCTCTCTCCCACTCTCTCCTCCTCCTGCCTCCCCACCCTCTCTCTCAGCTCTCCTCTGTCTCCTGCCTCTCTCTCCATCTCTTTCTCGCTTCTCTCCCTCCTGCCTCTCACTCTTTCTTCTCCTCCTCCTCCTTCCCCTCTCTCTCACTCTCTTTCTCTTCTCCTCCTCCTCCTTCTGCATGGGGAGTGGAGCCCAAACAGCTGTTTGCACCGCTTACTCCCACAGCGCGGCAGCCCAGCTGAGCGGCTGTCTATGAGCTCCAGCTGCCCCCTGCACCGTTCTCTTCACCCCAGCACTGATCCTGCAGCCTTCCAGTTGTCCTCCACCTCCCCTTGTTCCCCACCGTCTCCCCTGGCCAGACTCAGCGCCCAGCCCCACTCACAGGTGCCAACTGGAGGACTGAGCAGGGGCAGCCATGGAGCAGGCGGCTGAGAAGCGGCACTTTCCCTTAAAGTGCCGCTTCTCTCCAGCTGGCTGTGCAGCTGCTTGTGCTCCTCCAGCCCGCACCTCCCTCCCGGGCCCACTCCAAATTCGAACACTCCCGGGCTGGTTGGACCAGATGTCAGCACAGTAAGGACATGACGGAGGCTCCAGGACGCGCCCCCTGGCAGTGTACGTCAGCGCCCTGCCCCCCTTCGCCTCCCGCTGCGCCGCTCAGCCGGGCCGCCGCGGGGGAGCAAGCGGCCGTTTGGGCTCCCCTGCAGCGGCCCAGCTGAGCGGCGCAGCGGGAGGCGAAGGGGGGCGGGGCGGTGACATTCACGGCCAGGGGGTGGGGCCTGGAGCCGCTGTCATGCCGCACATCACCGTCCTGCTCCCCTTCGCCTCCCGGCGTGGCGCTCGGCTGACTTCTGCGCCGCTCAGCCGGGCCGCCGCGGGGGAGCAAGCGGTGCAAGCAGCCGTTTGGGCCCCGCTCCCCATGCAGCATGGGGGCTGCATGGGGACCGCGGCGCCCAAGCGGCCGCTGCTCCCCGTGGAGGCCCGGCTGAGTGGCGCAGAAGTCAGCCGAGCGCCACGCCGAGGCAACAGCGCCGCCAGAGAGATCAGCCAGCGTTTCAGCGTTACAGAGTCACAGACATTGGGCTACTATATGTATGATATATAGAAACAAATCTGTTCAGCAGATACAGTTAGAAACCACACATTCAAGTTACTTATTGTCATCATCATCTTAATTAAAACATTAACTCAACATACCTCATTCACGGTGACTTTGGCACTTTTAGCAATCTCTTCAAAAGTGAGCTGTCTGTGATTGGCTGGTCGAGTGAAAGTCATCTAAATGCAAGCAGAAAGTCAGTGTTTTTATGATTTCTTCTCCCATGGTGTCTCCTTAAAACTGTCATACAAAAGCCACAGGGTATGTCAACACAGCAATTAAATACCCACAGTAAACTGATTTACATCGGCATAATCTTCATGGGCCCCCAGAGTGATTGGATGTTTTGCAAGGGGGGAGCATTTCAGAGCCCAGACTCCAACCTGAGCCCAAACATCTGCACAGCAATTTTTAGCACAAGTGAGCTGATTTTTAGCCCAGTCACAGTCATGCTGCAGGTCTTTTATTCTACTGTAGATGGACCCACAGAATCAAACATCACTCACTACCTGTGAAAATCAGAGGCTCTGATAACAAAGGGCCAACAGCAGCTAGTTCTCCATCTATTTTTTAAGACTGCTTTATTGAAAATGCTAATGTCAGTAGAAATCAGTTTTCCCTACCTACCTCTCCAAATAGTAGGCTCCCTAGGAAACAATCCCTCAAAGACAAAGTAGGTTCTAATCCTGAAGATGGAATTTCTCCATGCACATCATGTTATTGGCACAACTACAAGAGCTTAAGGGCCACAAGACCATCTCACAATTAAGCACTCTGTGTGTAAAACAACTAAGCACCCTCTGTCTGAAGTACAAGTCAGTCCATCAAAACTGCAGCTTTTGAGAGAAGAGTCAGAGATAATTAATGTCATGAGACTCTGCATACCCATTGGGGACAGTGAAACCATGCCGTGTACTTAAAAGGAATGCCAGCACAAGCATTTCTGTGTCTTAGATGCTAAAGAATTTCTGTGTATGGAGAGGGTTTTCAACCCTTACCCTTTTGAGGTTAGAATGTGGGCTGTTTTAGGCAGTTCTAACATTATGTTAGAACATACTTTAAGAACCATCTTTTAGATGCTGTCTCTGGAAACATAACCTTTAAGCTCTTGCTTAAAAAGTCCACTAACACTTTCTTCCAGCAGCATTTGTCTTTGAGCACCATCAATAGGCAAAATAATGTAATGACACCATTAGTGATTTGTATCTAAAGAGCAACTATGTAAAATAGCACGTAGACTGAAAGCACCATGCATATTGCTCTCAACTCACAAACAGAACCTACTTGGACACTACAGGAAAGTTAATCATAGGGACGTCTTCCAGGCCCATACAATTGACAAATGAGGTGCTCTTCCAGGGTTTCAACTAGCAGCTTACCTCCATGAGGCACAGCAGCTGGATCTTCTGCAGGAGAAGTGCTTCATTTGCAGCCAGGTCTGGCTGTGAGATAACAAACACGTTAAAGAATAAAGGGTTTTTTTCCCCCTATATCCTGTGCACCATAAATGAGTCACACAGAGGATAAATACGCTCTGATCTGCCTTGGTTCTGTGCCAAAAAGCCCTAGATTCAAACCCATACTAGCTGACCACTCCATATAATGCTAACAAGGAAGTGGTATACTGTTAAATGCCATCCTCTGTATGATACATAAAAGCATGGTCCTTAGCTGAGGGATGTCTAGGTGGAAAATAGAGATCT